>JBCEWE010000019.1:0-246156 GCA_039877035.1 Silurus lanzhouensis | reverse complement strand
TACGACGAACAAAATAGCACTTTTTTCTTCTAAATAAAACTCTTCAAGTCCTGTAATGAACACCTGTCATTGGATTTTGGCTGAATGTCCTGATTGTGTTTAGCGTTATTTATCTCGCACAGTGTGTGTGTGTGTGTGTGTGTGTGTGTGTTTTAAATATGAATATCTGTGCCACAGTACACTGTGACCTCATTTATTTCACGATAACAGTTCAGACTCTTTTCTTATAAAGCCTGATGAGGTTAAAGTATACATGGTAAGGGATCTGAGCTCGTTCCTCTATACAACATTTGAAAAGTCTGTAACGTCCTCTCGGCGTGAGCGTGGATCTTAATTAGCCGTATTTATGTATCACTGTAGTGATGCAATAGAGAAAAAACAGCTTATTGTTCAGGAATGGGCTGGAGTTCAGTCTCTGGAGTACACCATTCGAGCAGAAAACTACAAATCCTTTAAGTGCTCATGAATTGCTCTATAATTTTCACCACAGGTTGAAACAGATGTTCTCTACTGCTCAGTAGTGAGAGTACACACACACACACACACACTCACACACTTAAACCGAATAAGAGAATAAAGGCACTAATTAGCAGCCTGCTGGTTTGTGACACTCGATAACTACATGAATTGAGCATCAAGGTCATTGCCAGTGCAGGATCTCATTCAGCCTCCACCCTCTCGCAGCAGGACATCTGGGATTAGGAATGAATATACAATGGAAGCGAAAGAACACAACCAATGCTGGAAAAATTAACATCCAGCCAGCCACAAAAAAAAATGCTAATAAAATGCAATTAGTTGGTTAATTGTAGGGACAATTTTCTAGTGCTATGAAGAACCTTTTCTGTTGCCTCAAAGAACCCTTCTCGAACCCTAATTTCTTTATTTTCCTAATAAACAATACACTATATGGAATTCCTGACTTTCCTAGCCATATTATATACGACATCTTTAGATGTAGTAGCATGAAATTAGGAGGAACTTGGAGAACCAGACCTGTTCCCTGTGCACAAAGCCATCCCCATGAAGATATGCTTTGCATGGGTAGGAGTGGAAGATCATTACCTTTTAAACTCCTTTGGGATGAATTGGAACGTTGACTGAACCCCAGGCCTCCTCAACTCACCTACATCAGGACCTGATTTTACTAACAGCCTTGTAGCTGAATTAAATCTAGTGGAACATCTTAGAAGTGTAGAGATAAGGGCTGATTGTGGAACATTTAAGAACATATGAATGTCCACACACTTGGGGGGGAGGGGGCCTCAGGGGGTACCTTTATTAAAAATGTAGATGCACTGAGGAGCAAGTGGGGAATTTTAAAGGCAAGCATTTACGGCAAATGTTTTTATCCAGAACATTCAACTGAGCAGTTGGAAGGTCAGGGCTTTGCTTAATGCCCCCCAGTGGCTGTTTTTTAGGAGCTGGGATTTGAACTCATGACCTTTTAATCAAAAACCCAACATTGTAACCACTGGGCTAACATTTCCCCGAAAGGCACCATGACCGAAGCTTTTGTTATGTCTCATTAACACTAAAAAGGGAAAAATGAATAGAGAAAAAAATTGGTGGGGATGGAAGAACTGTGTCTACTGTCCTACAATCTGTTTGAACATGATTATCTATATATAGGTGAGGTGGTATCAAATGTTTCAAGACTACCTGTTTACAAGGAAGTACTTTATCTATGTTTACACGCGATCAACTTCAAAATAGTCCCCTTGCGCAGCAATACAGCGCTTCCAGCATTTCTGCCACTTCGGGAATGTGTCCTGGAAGTCTTCGTTTCGAAGCGTGTCAAACACACTGGATCTCCGCAATGGTGTCAAAACGGCGACCTTTGAGCTCGATCTTCATATTCTGGACAGTGAAGTCTGCAGGAATCAAATTTAGAGAGTAGGGTGGGTGCGGAAGTAAGGCCATGTTGCGCACAGAGTCAGAATAGCAGATGTGGTAACACAGGGCGATATCTTTTGGCACTGAGTTATGAAGGTCGGTGCTCTCTGTGACTGTGCGTGCAGCCTTGTGCTACCATCTGTTGGTGTATAAAAAAAATAGTTTAGAAAAATGTTCATACCACCTTGTGTACCTATATATACATTTATATAAAGCACTATACATTTATAGCATTTGGCACACACTTTTATCCAGAGGAACTTATAATGAGCTCATTTATACAACTGTATAGCTAAGAGCCATGCTCAGGCGCCTAACAGTGGGGGCTTGGTGGTCCTTGAATATGAACTCACAACCTTCTGAGCAGAAGCCCAAAGACCAATATTGTAGAATTGTTTTTTGCACAATGGCTTTGAGGCCAGTGTGCTGGTATGGAGTGATCTCCAGGTTCTAGAGCTCGGCAAGCAGGTTCTAGAGCTCACCCATCAAACTTGAATTCTCTAGAACATGAAATTATTGCATGCAGACTTCAGTTGTTATGTTTAATTTAAGTTCATTTGGTTTTCAGAAAGAGAGAGAGAGAGAGAGAGAGAGAGAGAGAGAGAGAGAGAGAGAGAGAGAGAGAGAGAGAGATAGAGAGAGTCTGCTTTGACAAGCTGATTGTCATCATCCATGCATGCTAGAATAATGGAGCCACACATTACACACACAGCCATTCAAGCAAACCACTTAAAGTAGACTGTATCCCATGTGTCTCAATGACTGTTAGAGAAATGCGTTCCTTTTTTTTTTTTTTTCTTTCCTCTTTGGAAACGAGTGAATTTTCATGGCTGCACAGCAGAGAATGAAAATGCTGCTATTCTTGCTGTTTCGGCCATCGTACCCACAGTAGCTAGGATGAACCTGTCAGTGTTAATCAAAAGCCTGCGCAGACACCGAGGGAAACTCTGTGAGCTCCAACAACAAAACAGACATACGGGTCACTGTGTAGGATCTGGAGCTGTAAACAGACTCAGAGGTAGGAGGTGTTATTTACGGTCCCACACGATCCGTTCCTCGACAGAAATATACGCATGCGATCGTATGTTTTTAGCTTGCGAAAATAAAATCAATAAAACATATGGGGGAGAAAAACGAGTCCGAAAAATAAACGGATCGTGTGTGAGGAAAAAAAAAACTTAGAAATAAAGAAATCATGGAGAAAAAAATATTAAAGAAATGGAAAAAATAGAAAGATGGAAAAATCACATCTAAAATAAATAATTCTAGAGATAAAACAAATGCGGAAATTAAATTGTTCACCGTACAAAACGCATAAAAATGAAAACAAAGTGGTAGAAACTATAGTAATTTACATTTGCGGCATTTGGCAGACGCCCTTATCCAGAGCGACTCACAACCGAGCAGGGGAGGGTCTTAGGGCTTTGCTCAAGGGCCCAGCAGTGGCAGCTTGGTGGTGGTGGGATTTGAACCTGTGATCTTCTGCTCCAGAGCCCAATGCCTTAACCACTGAGCTACCACCTCCCTAGTAATTGAACAAACAAACAAATAAATAATATGTAGCTTTCATTCATAAACAATACTGGGTGTGAGACTATTTACACTACATGGAACTGTGGCCACCTGACCATAAGATTCATGTATCTGCAATAAATGGACATTCGGTGCAACCCAGATGAGGACGGGGTTCCCACTTCAGTCTGTTTCCTCTTAAGGTTTCTTCCTTATGCTATCTCGAGGAGTTTTTCCTTGCCACAGTCACAACCGACTTGCTCTTCAGGGACAAACTTACACTTATAAATAACATCTAATTCATTTTAATCACCACGTTATCTGTGTAAAGCTGTGGAACCAAAATGGCAACCGTTCCATACGTCAAAACCATGCAATTCTGTCTGGACTAACTGGAACCAACTTAACCAAACAACACGAAAATGAGTTGAAGTGAACGTCCGAGCTTTTGTAAGCATTATTTAGAGAGCAAACTGTTGTCTGGAGTGATAACTAACATGGAATGACCTGCCCAGTCTCTGCACCTAAATCCTATTGAACTGCTCTGGGATGAACTGGATCACAAGGTCAGAAGAAAATCTCCAACTAGTGAAGAACACCGTTGGCAAGTTTTACAAGTGGCACGTTTATTTCATGGCGGTTTATTTACACTTGTGTTCGAAGAAAAGGTCCTACTGCTAGTGCTTAGTATATTGTTGAACTCCATGAATGGGGTGATGACTGGGGGAACGAGTGACCTTACGGATTGCTTATAGGGGTTAAAATGGAATAAGTTGCTTTTTGAGGGGTTTATTTCAGTCGTGAGTATTGGAAAGAATTAACATGTGACGTAAGGCGAGTTGTTTCTGTGCTCAATCTACACACTAATTCTTTTTGTATTTTATTTTTTGTATTTAGTATTAGTATTATTTAGTATTTCTCAGTATTAGTATTAGTTAATAACTAACAACAGCTTTCCTGCTAATCTCATAATTGTAACCTAGTGTGATAACTGGTAATACAAGCTAGCTAAATGCTAACAGCTGTCTGTCTCAACACAAATTGCCTCAACAAAGTCTTCTTAGTAATTGCTGAGGTTTGACACCAAAATGGCTTCCTTATGACAGAAAAATGAAATGTTGTGAGAAATATTAGCTTAGTTGTAAATTAATTCTAGTTTCTTGTTGTTTAAATGCCATAGAGTAATGTTATTGAATGCATTATAAAAGTATGTGAACATTTTGAGACACAAGGCGTCATGCTGCGCTACTGCTGTGTGACTAGTCATACCCGAGCAGAGTAGCGTCTGGGGCATTTGTGGGATAGCAGGCATATTTGTCACAACCGACTGTTTCCTTTTAGTCAACATTTCTATAGCATCTGTGCTGATGAGAGCGCCGTATTGTGCAAAAAGAAAAAAGACAGCGAGAGAAAGATCTATACAGTACATCCTCAAGGTTACCTTTTTCCCATTTCCACTAGCATCTTTTCACACCACGCTATAATGATGCTTTGCTTTGGTCTCCGCTTTGAATTGTGTTACAAAAGCTATAGAGTTAAGGGCCTTGTTCAGGGGCCCAGGAGCGGCAGGTTAATGTGGCTAGGATTTAAACTCACAATCTTCAGGGCTAAAGTCTAATCCATTAACCACTAAGCTAACACCTCCCTGTTGTGAGCTTAAATCCCAGCACCACTAGGTGGCCAATTCTGGGTTGTTGTGTGTCTGCCACAGACAGTATGATAAAGCAGGAAGCTATGGGACATGTTTAAATGCACAGGACAATTCAATGTAAATGTGTTTCCTGCTTGTGCTCGATCATTAAGTCGTGTTAAGCTCCAGGCCTCTTCTTTCCACTTGCATCGGATACTCGCGTCGTGTGTCTCTGTCCTGTCTCCCTCTGTCCCAAACCCACGTCGCTGTCAGCCGTGATAAATGAAGGCAGCAGGCGGTTAACAGGAACGAGGCTGAAAAACAGACACTAGGCCTTGTTTAAAGGAAATCCAAAGGGAAAACAACTCCGGATGCGGTGGCCGATTCAAGCCACTGGAAAAGCACTTTTAAATAAACCAAACCTTCATACGAGAACTGTAATTGAGAATCAGTATTTACAAGCGCTTCGCATTGATCTCCGACGAGAACCTGATCGCTTTGATGGCTTCCATAAAAGCATCTTACATTCAGAGTGGACTTAAAGGAGAATGAGTGAGGCCACTGAGGCCAGAGTGATATAACTTCTGCAAACCTGTTTTTAAAGCGAATAAAAAAGGCTAACATGCTAGTTTTTTTTACCCGAGGCCAGAGAATACTATTATTTCTGCCTTGTTTTGAGCTGCCAATGAACCAGCATTGAATTTGTTTTTATGTCACACTCCACAGTTCTGTCCCAATGTTTTTGTGGGGAGGTATGAATGGTTTCCAGAGGACAAAGCCTTAGAGGCTGCCACACTCCCAGTCGAGTGAGCTCTGACCCCGAAAGGAGCCGGGAGACCATAGGACTAATAAGAGAATAAAATAGCATCCACAATTCATCTGCTGAGCGTCTGCTTGTTCGCAGAGAGACCTCTCCTTAGACGGCCAAATCAGATGAACAGCTGCTCTGACTTCCTCCACAGTTCGGTTCTGTGGATGTATATGTCCAGTGCTCATACTGGACACAGTCGGTTAAGCTTCCAAAGCATTGTTGACGCAGTTCCTGAAGGGGAACCATGGTTGCATACGTAACCTGGAGACATTCTTTCTGACTACCAAGTCTTTTAGTTCTGTTCTGTTATCTTGTTACTGATCCTATTAAAATTCACACTTTAATAAAATAAAAAAATTTAAGTGCAGATTTGGATTATTCCACTTTTATTATTAATGTCTGATTTATTTTAAATGCACTTGTATCCACGTCCTCATGTTTCCTCACAGTCAGCAGATGTTAATTTTCTATAACAGCCCATACATTTGGACAAGAATTTCACTGGAATTATTTACTATCAATAGCAATGCACTTGTTTAACAGGATCATCATTCAACTCCAATTCCGAGAAACACTGTGTAAAATGTAAATAAAAGCACGATGCAATCATTTTGCAAATCTAATAAATAGATATTCTATTCAAAATAAAACAAAAAATATATCAAATGTGCTTTCCAAATGTACAAATTACCCATTCCACAGGACCTTATGATAATGATAATAAATTAAAAACACTGATGGCCAAAAATGGACCAGCACCATCTTATCTCAGAGACCTCATCACTCCTTGCACTGCACCATTGTCTGGTACCACCTTAACTGAGGGTTAGAGGTAAGTATACAGTGCCTTGCAAAAGTATTAACCCCCTTTGGCGTTTTTCCTATTTTGTTGTCTTACAACCTGGAATTAAAATGGATTTTTTGGGGGTTTGTATCATTTGATTTACACAACATGCTTACCACTTTGAAGATGCAAAATATTTTTTCTTGTGAAACAAACAAGAAATAAGATAAAAAAAAACAAAAAACTTTAGCGTGCATAACTATTCACCCCCCCAAAGTCAATACTTTGTAGAGCCACCTTTTGCAGCAATTACAGCTGCAAGTCTCTTGGGGTATGTATCTATAAGCTTGGCATATCTAGCCACTGGGATTTTTGCCCATTCTTCAAGGCAAAACTGCTCCAGCTCCTTCAAGTTGGATGGGTCCCGCTGGTGTATAGCAATCTTTAAGTCATACCACAGATTCTCAATTGGATTGAGGTCTGGGCTTTGACTAGGCCATTCCAAGACATTTAAATGTTTCCCCTTAAACCACTCAAGTGTTGCTTTAGCAGTATGCTTAGGGTAATTGTCTTGCTGGAAGATGAACCTCCGTCCCAGTCTCAAATCTCTGGAAGACTGAAACAGGTTTCCCTCAAGAATTTCCCTGTATTTAGCGCCATCCATCATTCCTTCAATTCTGACCAGTTTCCCAGTCCCTGCTGATGAAAAACATCCCCACAGCATGATGCTGCCACCACCATGCTTCACTGTGGGGATGGTGTTCTCGGGGTGATGAGAGGTGTTGGGTTTGCGCCAGACAAAGCGTTTTCCTTGATAGGCAAAAAGCTCAATTTTAGTCTCACCTGACCAGAGTACCTTCTTCCATATGTTTGGGGAGTCTCCCACATGCTTTTTGGCGAACACCAAATGTGTTTGCTTATTTTTTTTCTTTAAGCAATGGCTTTTTTCTGGCCACTCTTCCGTAAAGCCCAGCTCTGTGGAGTGTACGGCTTAAAGTGGTCCTATGGACAGATACTCCAATCTCCGCTGTGGAGCTTTGCAGCTCCTTCAGGGTTATCTTTGGTCTCTTTGTTGCCTCTCTAATTAATGCCCTCCTTGCCTGGTCCATGAGTTTTGGTGGGTGGCCCTCTCTTGCCAGGTGTGTTGTGGTGCCATATTCTCTCCATTTTTTAATAGTGGCTTTAATGGTGCTCCGTGGGATGTTCAAAGTTTTTTTATAACCCAACCCTGATCTGTACTTCTCCACAACTTTGTCCCTGACCTGTTTGGCGAGCTCCTTGGTCTTCATGGTGCCGCTTGCTTGGTGGTGCCCCTTGCTATATATATATATATATATATATTATATATATATATATATATATATATATTATATATATATATATATATATATATATACTGAGATCATGTGACACTTAGATTGCACACAGGTGGACTTTATTTAAGTATTTACGTGACTTCTGAAGGTAATTGGTTGCACCAGGTCTTATTTAGAGGCTTAATAGCAAAGGGGGTGAATACATATGCACGAACCACTTTTCCATTATTTATTTTTTAGAATTTTTTGGAACAAGTTGTTTTTTTCATTTCACTTCACCAATTTGGACTATTTTGTGTATGTCCATTACATAAAATCCAAATAAAAATCAATTTTATTTCCAAGTTGTAAGACAACAAAATAGGAAAAACGCCAAGGGGGGGTCAATACTTTTGCAAGGCACTGTACTTTAAGGCTCTTCTCTGTTCTGGCACCGAGGTGGTGGAATGAACTTCCCTTAGATGTCCGAACAGTGGAGTCACTGGCTATCTTCAAGCAACTAGTGAAGACCTTTCTCTTCCTGAAACACTTAAATGAACACTTTTCCAGGTTTGTTTCAAAAAAAGAAAAAAATATCCTCTCAACAGAGTTGTACTTGAATTTATTTTAAGTTTGTAATCTAGCATTCCTGTGTAGATTTATTCAGTGATAGAGACTTTTGTACATCGCTCTGGACAAGGGCGTCTGCTAAATACCGTAAATATTAACAGGCCAGATGGTCCCTCTCCTCTTTAGTCCAGAGGATGAGGCGTCCATGGTTTCCAAAAACAAACATTTGAATTTCGGTTTGACCAATCACAGAAGAGTTTCTGAACAGTTTCCGAAACAAATCTGTGGTCAGAAAGAACGAAATTTTTCTTTTTCATTTTACACAGTGTCCCAAATTTTTGGATTTGGGGTTGCATTTCGGAGACTTGCTATGGTGTAAGAGAAATAAAACAATAAAACACTTCAGGACGTACTCTACTGGGAACTCAATTACAAACATTTATGTATCAATAGTATAGCCACTTCTATTTATGGCACTTCAGAGCAGACCTCTTTCTCTAGTTGATGGTTGGGGGCCCAGGTGCCACATCAATGTCTTAAGCACTGAGCTACCACATTTACCTGTGTGGTAACAATGACTTTTTTCAATTCTTGTACTTCTAAAGTACACCCATGTGTGAAATAAAACTTTATGTGAATATCTCATGTGCACACCATTTGCTTCATTTTGTCCAAGCTCATGGTGATCAGGTCTTTTGCCCTTGGGTCGTTTTTGCAATAATAACCTTCTGGCTGTACATTATCACATTTATTACATGGCTATGTACCAAGGAAATAATGAAATCTTCCAAGATAATACACAAACACACACAGACACACACACAGTCTAGCCATAGGAGTGGAAGATAATAGGAGGGCCGGCATTATAAATAATGTACGAGCGACAGCGCTTACTGAAAACTCTGCCCTGTCAGCACACCTCACACACCTCCTTAGAGACTTAAAAAAAAAAAAAACGTTTAATCTCCTTTCTTTACCGTCCCTTCACCCTTCACATTTAAAAGAGGGAAGAATGAAAAAAAGAAGAAGTAATCTTCAAAAGGAATAAATAAAACACTTTTACTTCAGCACCTACAGAGGAGACGTTCATCAGAGCCGTGTCCGTGCTGATGCACATGTCTCCCATCAAACCTGCCTCACCGAGCCATCGCAAGACAAAGCAGAATATTAATATTATATATCACCTAGAATGTATGGGCTGCAGCCCAAAGAGCGAGAGATGCAGGGGAGGAAATCAATTCTAGCCATCCATTATGCATACTTTTGCTCACGCCGTAATCACGCCGCGAGTGTTAAAATGCTGCGAGGAAGCTGGGAATGAGAAATGGTGCACATGGAGCATGCGACGGCGAGCGATTGCAAAAAAATTCTTTGCTTTCTATCGTATTATGCTGTTTAAGCAACAGGTAGCTGTCATTAAAGTGACAAAATAGCTTCTTGCTGAGCATTTATTTTTAATATAAACCAAATCAACCTTTCACTCTGTTCAATTGTTTCAACACAGTAATATTGGCACCCATTTAAACGATGAGTCTCCACGCCCTATAAAACCGAAGTAAATAACTGGTATTAATGAATGTTCAGTAATGGTTTCGATGAACAGATGGGTGTATACAGAATTGTACAAACATGTCCAATTTTTGGACATCTCATCGCACATTTAGTCTTTATTTTCTGTTCTAAACATTTCCACTTTTCTGGGAAGATGTTCCGAGATTTTGTGGAGATTTGTGCTTATTCAGCAGCAAAGGTGTTAGCAAAGTCAGGTACTGTAGGGAAGGTAAGGAGGCCAGTCAGTGTTCCAATTAATCCCAAAGTTGTTCAATATGTTCGAGGTCAGAGCTCTATAGCATCTTTCATTCTAACACAATTGTATGTCTGTTTTATGTATATATATTTACAGCGTCATTGACTAAAAGACAGGAGACAGAGCTGGAGGTGGCAAAGCTGAAGATGCAGAGATTTTCATTAGGAGTGACGAGGGTTATAAATGATTTTATTAGAGGGATAGAATATTTAGGATGTTTTGGAGACAAAGTGGGAGAGGCCCGACTGAGTTGGTTTGAACATGTGCAGAGGAGGGACATGGGGTACATCAGTAGGAGAATGCTAAGGATGGAGCCACCAGGAAGGAGGAAAAGAGGAAGGCCAATTAGGAGGTTTATGGATGTGGTGAGGGGAAGACATGCAGGTGGTTGGTTTGAAAGAGGCAGATGTAAAGGACAGGCTACTCTACATCTGATGGAGAGGAATGTAGAGCAATCTGCTCCTATAATTCCATACACCTTTCTGGGAAGATGTTCCACTAGACAATTATGTGAATCAGCCACAAGAGCATTGCCATCTTGGAACGGGTTTGGGTTTCCAAATGAACGCAACATTTTATTATTTGGTAACAGTTTGGAGAAGAACCACATATGGCAGGAAATGTCAGGTGTCCCAATACTTTCCTTCATATAGTGTGTATAATGTATATAAATATTGATTTGGTAAATGTGCTTTTAATTTGCCACATGTACATTGCAGCATAGCGAAATTCTTTCTTCGCATATACCAGCGTTGTAAGGAAGCTGGGTTCAGACATGATACAACCCCCCAGAAGCATTAGCATTCATTAGCATTAGCATGCTCAAGGGCCCAAGAATAGCAGCTTGGCAATGCTTGGGCTTGATCTTCGGATCAGTAACATAGAAAATGTGATTGCAGAACAACACTGTTAAAGACAAGCACTCGCCCTAAACCAGAGATAGAAATCGTGTACTGAAAAATCGAACTTCATGGCTCATTATTTGTCAAGATATAAAAGGACACTTGATCTAGCACATTCTATTTTTGTGCAAGTGTTTTCGCTCATTTGTGTTGACGGACCCACGGATTGAAAGATAAACAGCATGAAATCCTCCCTGCATGTGCCGAACGCAACTCTGAATAAGTAAATCTGGATCTAGACGCATGAGCAACGTGTCTCACCTCAAAGCAATAAGCGCTGCCGCGATTCCATTTAGATCCGAGGTTAAGGGTCACGGACGATCTAACTCCAAAAGCCGCCCCGTGCCACAGTGCCTGTAGTCGTCCATTTCTCACAAACAATTTGCCCACATGCGTCCGTCCCGTCGAGGCCTCGTCTCATGACGGGAGGCGGGGCCAAAACAGCTTTGAGATTTATTTCGAGTTTTGACAGCACAGCTCCACTCGAACATGCGCTTGATATAGAAATATAGAAATTGGCTGCAGGTTCAGCACAGTATGAGATTATTTAGTTTCTGCTTGGAGTCTGGGGCTTTGAGCTTACATTTATCTCTTTGCTTAACTTTTATTAAAGTTCCCTGAGTGGTTTTTTTTTGTTCTTTTCTTTTTTTTTTTAAGACAAAAAGGACTGCTGAGCGAAGAAACAAAGCATTAGTGCTGTATTTTGGTAAATTGCCTTCCTATGCAGCTAAGGTGTCAAGAAGAGCTTTAAAAAAACAAGCTATATTTGGACAAGATTTGTTTACTGCTGTGCCAATTACTGTCAGATGGTTTGTTGTTGTCACAGGGGAGCCAAAGGTGACAAGATGTAAACGAGTCCTTTTTTTTTAAATATTTTGGAATTTTTGAAAAAGTGGTTTCAACAAAATAATGACAATTACCTGTAAAAATAAACATTTTGACGGCTTTAAAGGACCAACACTTTTAATTAACAATAGCGAAATGCAATAAATATTGAGACATTTGACTTTTACAGCTGTATGTGGTTCTTTCCCAAACTGTTACCACAAAGTTGGAGACACACAATTTGTATATGAAGTATTTGGATGTGGCGGCATGAAATTCTCCCTTCACTTGAACGAAGAAACTCAAATCTTTTTCATCATGAAAATGCCCCAGACACTCCATGAAGATATAGTTTACATGGATTGATCTTGAATGGCCTGATATAGAGCTCTATATCCCTACTAAACACCTTTGGGATGAATGTGAACGTTGACTGCACCCCAGGCCTCCTCACTTCATCTACATAACCTCCTGTCTTTACTAAAGTCCTCGTGGCTGAATGCGTACAAATCCCTACAAGTACTCGCCAAAATCTACTGGAATATGTTCCCAGAAGAGTGGAGGTTACTATAACAGCAAATGGGCACAAAATGTGGAATAAATGTTGAAAGCATGTTAAACCATCAAGGAAAGGAAACATACTTTCTAGGTTGAACCACCAACAGTAATCTCAAGAGTTTCCTTGAATGTTCATGTGGAACCCACTCTCTGACATGATAGTTAGCCAATGTTTCTACAAGAGATACCCAGATAATGCAACGTAAATCCAGTGCTTATACTTGTCAGGTCAGCATCTACTCCAATTCCCAATGTTCACCTACCACTCAATTACACACTCCCACACACACTCTTTTTTCTTAGTGTTTATTGACATTTGCCAAGCCTTTGTATGGGAAGCAGTAACTCAGTGGTTAAGGTGTTGGACTTCTGAATCAAATTGGCTCTTGAGTAAGACCCTTAAACCTTACCTGCTCTTCTGAAATAATATCAGTGTAAGTCTGGATGCCGTAAACATTGTTGCAAACCTTTCCTAGTTAAGTCGGTTTGTTAATTGCCTGCATTGTGCCTGTTTATTGACCATGCTGCTGATTACTGTTTTGGTACATAAATTAAAGCAGCACTATTGGACCAGTGGCTCAAGGGTCAAAGCTTTGGGACAAATTCCTGACAATTCTGCATATTGCAACTTATCTTTGGAAAATTTAATATTAAATTACCCAAATAGGGTCTAACAAATGTAACAAAATGTTAGTTACATTTTACATTTATTACCTTTCGTTGAATCAATTTAATATCTGCACATTCTACAGGAAAGTATAAATGTTCAATAAAAAAGCTTAACAACTGTTTTGAACTGTTTTGCTCGACTTTGTCCTCAGGATATCCAGCTGTTCTTGAAAAGTCTGTCTTGTAAGTGTGACCAAATCACTTTCTTTTCCTCTGTCAGCTATTGTGGAAGAATAAAAAAAAAAAACAGGCATAAAATACACACAAATATATTTGGGCTTTGGAGCAGATGCTGTTGCGAGTCTCGACTAGAACCTCCAAATCGCAGTCTCATTGGTTAAAACAGCTTCATGCAACATAAAGGTCAACATAAAAGCCTGCAGTGCTCATGGCCTTTTGGCAATACATGATGTGACAGCTGAAATTTGATTAGATAAAAACTCCAACAAAACGTAACTCTATGAAATATAGAGAATAGACTATTAAGAGAAATGCACCGCGTATTCATGGCCAAAAATATATTAAAAGGAAGTCAGTGATTCCGATAGAGTTTCAGCCAGCAGAGAAGGCGTTGCTGACCCTGATGCCTCGCCACTGTTTAAACAACAGATCGATTATTCATTTGGAAGCCAGCCCTACTCTACATACCGTCCAACTTGACTAGTAGAAAAAGGACATTATGTCAATCTACAAGAACGTGAATTAACAATGGTTCATTACGCCACCTGAGCTGGACCACACATCAACACCCTCACGGTTGTTGAGTCGGACATGGTGTCAATAGCAGAGCTACACAGACAAAGCTCTTTATCTCTCAGCTTCACTAATCACTCCAGGAAATGAGTCAATTTCATTGTCACAGTTATTATTCCTATAGTGAAGTGATATTTCGAATCCTCAAATTTTAAGAAACTTCAGAAATCATTTTGTAACCCCATTACCCCAAAATGATTGGGCTTATAATCAACTTAACAGTGTGGCTGATTTTAGAAATTGGCTTTAATACACCAGGCCGTCTCCAGGGCAAATTAGCATACACCCTCCCCCCCCCCATCCCCACCCCCCCAAATGTTGTGTACACTATATGAACAAAAGTTTTTTTATTTAGTAAGTATTAAGTATTGGGACACCTGAATTTTTCCAGCCATGTGTCTGTTTTTGGAGGTACACAATTGTATTTAATGTCTTTAGATGTGGTGGCATAACATTTTCCCTTCTCTCAAACTAGAAGAACCAAATTCGTTCCAGCATTAAATTGCGCAGGCACACAAAGCAAGCCACATGAAGATATGGGTTTTAATGGAAGATCTTGAGTAGCCTGCTGTAGCGCTTCAAGCTCAACCCTATTGAACACTTTTGAGATAAAATGGAAAGTTAATTGCACCCCAGGCCTCCTCACCTCACCTACATCTCGACAAATACTCTCCAAAATCTTGTCGAACGGTTGCATGTTAAAGCATTAAAAATTTGTGCGTTTGTCTTTTTAAGAATGATAATTAAACAAATATTATTGCTATACAAATAAATGGAATATCAATTCAGAAAGCATTTATACACACACTGAAAAAAGAGAATTGTCCATGATTTTGTTCCCTATTAAACATTTTCATACCTACGGAAAAAACCATAATGAATCCACCATTGTTACATCCATTCAGACCTGAAGAATTCACTGGGACATTGTCAGTTTGTTGCAAACACTTGAGTAAAAGATATGTCCTTAACTTTCCTGGCTCCATATATGCTTTATTCATTTCATAAGCCACTTAGGATAAGAGCGCCTGCCATGTGAATAAAAGTACATGTAAATGAGATATGGATGTAGAAAAGTGCTAAGATGTTCGGTGGCCTACTAACAAAAACAACAAAAAAGAGTAATGCTTAATCTATGAAGAGCCCAAAAGTAATCTCCAAGAATTCCCCACAAGGGGGATGCAATAAATCATGCAAATGGCATAGATATTGTGGAAACACTTTTCCTTTACATGTGTAAAATGATGAGATGGTGTTACGTCTTAACATGACTTCTAATCCGTGAGTGGACTGATGAAATGTGTATATTGTAAATGCACCAAAATGATGAATTCGAGACGAATGTGTAACTGGTGCTATTCTGACTACGTGCTTTACACGCCTGCGATTTTATCATGGGCAGCAAGATAAAAACAAAGATTGAACATGAAATTCTGTGTTAAACTGTGAAAAAATCGGCCACAGATATTTTTTCACATGACAACGAGTCGTTCGAGGTGTTTTGAGCGGCTTCAAGAGCAGAAGAACATCAATGTTGAAACCATTCGCAATTGAAAAACACTTCTGGAGCTGACCTCAACCACACTGACCATCAAATCAGGACTTTTCATCTTATGAACATTTCCTTAATAAAATTTCAAGCCGATTTTTTGTTTGGATAGAGATTCATTAAACCGGGTAGACAGCAATGGCAGGTACTGAACTTGATTAACGCTCGTTTATATTCATTCCTTAATACTAGCTTGTGTCACAGAGGAGCAGCAGCCTGTTCACGCTGCTATTCCTGGAGATGTTTTAATGAAGGAGTACGATAGACCTCCTTAACGTTGCTATTGCTACATAATTAAGAGACGCTGCCACATAGCTCGGCTCTTTTCCTGCCTTGACATTGGGTAGGACAGAGCTGAGCAGACAAGGTGAGCTATTCAAGAAAACTGGAATCAAATGCACTGCAGGATTTTGTACATTTTAAAAGCAAATGCATTGGGCACCTCTGTAGCCATATATACAATATACAAGATGTATTAGCCATTTTGACATACTTGAACTATATATATGTATACATGTATGACAATTATATCATAGAATGTCAAAGGAACTCATCAGAACATTTACATCATTTGAACCTTCTACTGAATTCATACTGTTTCAAATACACATTCTTTAAAATAAGAGGTCCAAGCACCAAACATACTGGAACCTGCAAGGAAGGTAGTACCTTAGCTGTTACTAAAGGAAGGTCACAAGTTAAAATCCTGGTATCAGCAAGGTACCATTGTAGGGCCCTTAAACAAGTCCTTTAACCTCCAACTGCTTAGTTGTAAGTCGCTCTGCATAAGGGCCCTGCAAAATGCTGTAATGGTAAATTTATTACCATTATAGCAGGGCTACAAGGGTCCCTGCCTTGTAGCCTTTTTAAATGATTGTCTTTGGTTGGGGTATGTGCCAGATGTTTTTAAGCACGCTGCGGTCACTCCACTTTAAAAAAAAACCATTTTGACCCTACTGTTTTAGCTAATTTCAGACCCATTTCACACTTAACCTTCCTCTCTAAAATACTAGAGAAACTTTGATTCAATTCTGGAGAAATTTCAATCTGGTTTCAGAACACGTCATAGCACTGAGTCTGCCCTATTAAAGATTCACAACGATATAATGCTCGCAAGAGATAGCGGCTGCAAGTTGTGTTGATCCTGTTAGACCTCACAGCAGCCTTTGACACCATAGATCATAAGATTCTCATCTCTCGGATTGAAAACCTGGTTGGAATTCGGGGTACAGTTCTTGATTGGTTCACGTCATACATGTCAAATAGAAGATTTTCTGTGAGCTGGGGTGACATCTCATCTTCTAGTGTCCCTCAACTCTATGGTGTACCACAGGGATCGATACTTGGTCCTGTGTTGTTCTCCCTATATATGCTACCTCTGGGTAATATCATTAAAAAACACAACATCAAATTTCACTTCTTTGCTGATGATATTCAATTATATGTTCCTTTAAAACCAGATTCACTTAGTGCGCTCCAGTCCCTGTCCGGCTGTTTATATGACAATAAACATTGACTGGATAGTCTTTTTCTATGTCTTAATTAGTGTGAGTGTATATTATTTAGTTAATTTTAACCATAGGGGTCTCGCACCAGAATTTAAAAAAGAGGTTCGCAACCTAGGTGTCATATTTGACAGCAATTTGAATTTTGTGAAGCAGTTTACTATCAAAGGTGAAGCCTTTCATTTTGATAAAAGACATAGAAAAAGCCATTAATGCTTTTAATAGTTCTAGATTGGATTACTGCGATGCTCTTTATTTAGACATTAATCAGTCCTCTCTCTATCGTCTACAGCTGGTTCAGAACGCTGCAGCATGGCTTTTAACAGGTCCCAGTAAGCGTGCACATATCACCCCGTTCCTTTCCTCTCTCCACTGGCTCCTGGTACAGTACAGGATTCAATATAAATTCTGATTATTTGTTTTTTAATCTCTGGCTGGTACGACCCCAACATATTTAAACAAATGTATCCATCGGCGCACCCATGGCCAGACTCTCAGGTTCTCTAATCATGTCTTGCTTGAAGTGCCTAGAACAAGATATAAATGACCGCGCCTTCTCAGTAGCAGCTACTAAGCTTTGGAATTCCCTCCCTCCTGATCTCACCTCTGAAAGGGAATTCTCTGCTTTTCGAGCTAAACTAAAGAGGCACTTTTTCACCAAAGCTTTTGTTGTGTAGTAGAGGGTGTGCTTAGTCTTCTGCTTCTTAACGTTTATTTTATTGTTGTGTTTTATTTCTTACTATTTACTTCTTTCTTTTATTATACTGTATATTTAATTGCTTTTATGTAATAAATGTTATTACTTTTTTGCTCATTGCCTCTTGCACTTTGTTCAGCACCTAGGTTGTACCTGCTAGATGTTAGGTGCTATATAAATAAAGATTGATTGATTATACATTTGAAATATAATAAAAAATAAGTCATTAATTTGACTTTGTTTTTATTTTTTTTAAATCGATTTGGATAGTAAACAGAAATTTTGTGATGATTTACTTCACACATCCTCAAACGTCGGACGTGCCATTTTTTCGACACTAAATATTCACAGAATTAAAACTTTAACAGTAATTCAAGAAAGAAAGAATATTACAGAGGCTTGTTTACAATGTCCTGAAACTATTGAAAGCAGGGGTTCTCAAAATGTGGTCCGTGGACCCCTGGAAGGTCTGCAATCCCTCATTAAAATTTAATGGAACATCTTTTTCAAATAATTGAAGGTTACTGTAACAGCAAATGGGGACTATATGTGGAATTGGATATAAAAAAAAAAAAAGACATACCGATTTTTAAGGTCAGGTGTCCACAAACTTTTGTGCAAGTGTGTATTCGCACTTGCATCCTCCTTTCGCTGTACATGAAACCAATTCACTTCAGAAAAGCCTTTTTTTTTTAGCATATTGTGTCCATCAGAACTTTTTTCTATATATTCAGCATAAGAGATAATGTTTTATAGGTAGCATCATTGTAGCATCATGAAAGATTGCATTTGCTTTTACTCTGATCAGGAACTCGTTTGAACTAAAATAGCTCTGTGTCTATCAGTGATTGATAACCTACACATAAGGGTCCGACACTTGAGAAGAAGGTGTCAGATTTTCTTGCGACACAATTACATCGTAAGAAAACAGGTTTTTGCCTTGAGCTCATGAGAAAAAAAAAAAAAAAAAAGTCAAGATTACTAGAAAATGAAGCCGTGATCACGAGAAACAAAATGTTACATTGCAGAGCCTCTTAGGACTTTTGTAGATGTCAGGTGGATGTGAGGGAAAAAATACCCCCCCCACCCCCATATTTACTCGCTAAACTTTAGAAATATGAAACGATATTTCCGAGATCAAAGAGTACAATAAAAACTAGGATTCGAAGAATCCGCTTGTCGTGACCTGTTTGCTATTAGAAGTTATGATTTATTATTACTAGAATGTCAGCTATTTAAAGAAACATCCATAAGATTAATAAAAGAAGATGTATGGTTGAAGTGACGTAGCACAATATGTCAAACAAATATTTAGTATTTGGAAGTGAACTAAGAAGGATAAAGATGGAGACTGGTTAAAAAACAGATGGGAATTGAATGAATAATGGAACAACCTGAAAATTAAGAGGAAAAAATAATTAAATAGTGACGGCAACAGCAGTGCACATTATATTACTGTGTGTATATGTGTATGTGTGTGTGTGTGTTTGTCTTTCTCTACATTCTCAGTATATCTGTTTTTACATTTCAAACACTATTCTTTTTATAACATTCTGCAGAAGTAACATTGCAGCACCGGTCGGAAGTGTGTAGGTGTCAGGAGCGGCAGTGTGTGTCCCGTGTAATACAGGTGATTAATGGCCAACCTCTGCCAGATCGATAGAATATGATCTTATTGGTTGGAGATTCATAAAAAATCAAACAGTTGTGTAATTTTTTTTTTTTGTTACATTTTTTCTGAAATTTTCCTTGTAAAAAATTCTTGCATTTTTGTCAAATGATATTTCCCAAGCTAAATCCTAGCTTTCCTCAGATTACATTGCACGTTACATTGCATTTGAATGCATTTGTGATCCTGATCTCCGTTTTTCATTTACTATAACAGCAGATTTGTATAGTATGAGGTGGTAACAAAACGTTTTGAGACTAGCGCGTCAGAGATTTGATCACTTTCGCTGAATGTCTTCCCTCAGACGCCTTCAAACCTTGCAGTAGAACTCACAATTAAAGGCCCCCTGGAAATGGATTATCGATGCACAATGCCACGAATGTCAAGTTTGCCGGAGTCCCAACTGTACAGTGACATTAACTTTCACACAACAATAAGGACACATAATAATCCATAGCCTTCTCTTCCTGTCACCCCATCTCTCTCTCTCTCTCTCTCTCTCTCTCTCTCTCTCTCTCTCTCTCTCTCTCTCTCTCTCTCTCGGTCGAGTTAAACATGCTCCTGAGGTTCCAGTGACCACTGTTCCTGCCTCTCTTCCCTCTGCGGTTCTTCCCACTTCATCCAGTCCTGCCTCTGGATAGTGTCCTCTTCGTTTAGAGGCCACTCTGTGCAGCTTGGGACGGTTTCTCATTAATGCCTTGGGTGGTTTCATGAAACTCCGGAGTAAGAACGGGAGCTTTAAGAATTTGGACTGTAGTTAATGTCAACAGTCTGCTACATTGACTCAGGACTACAGTTTGGTTCATCATCACTGCACCCCGCAACATCGTATATCTGCAATAAATGGACCCAGATGCTCTTTGTTCTACCTTGCTGTCCATGATGAAAGCTCCTGACGTACACAGGGCGATGTCTTTTGGCACACTGACTAATTAAGATAGGTGCTCCTTAGGACTGTGCGTGCAACCATGTGCTACTATTTGTTACAAAACTAGTCTTAAAATGATCAGATATAACATAACTTTGTCACAGCCAGAGGTCAAGCTATAACATGATGTTTAGCATCAAGGGCTTTCCGGTTTCTTCTTAGTTCTCTTGCTGATGATTTCTTCTCATTCAGACAGTTAGTAAAGTCAGGTTCTGATGTAGGTGAATGGGGTGAATCAGTGTTCAATTCATCACAACGGTGTTCAACAGGGTTTATAGGTTTATAGCAGGAGTTTTTCCACTCCAACCCATGTAAACCATATCTTCATAGAGCTGGCTGTTTGAACAGGGTCGTTATATTGCTGGGACAGGTTTTGGGCCTCTTAGAGACCCAAGCGAAGGGAAAATTTCATCCTACTGCACACAGAAATCCTATGCAATTGCGTGCCGGTAACAGTTTGTGGGAAAAAACACATATGGTTGAAAAAGCAAGGTGTCCCTATACTTTTGTAGAAATTATAACCATAAAAAAGAAAAAAAAATTGTATAAATATGTTACTCAGTAAATAGGCACCTCTGGCCATATCCCACCACTATTCGCCTTAACGTGATGCCTCACTACATTGCATTCTGTACTTAACACTGAGTATGAAGGACTTTATTGCCAGTGTTTTTTTATTAGAATTTTTATATACACTGAGATTGAACATGAGAGCAGAAAAAAACAATCTGTCACTCTTCTTTCCGCATTTGACGAAATGAAAAACAATACTCTGTTCTGCGCTCGGCCCCTGATTCAAGAGGATCTAATTAGAGTACTAATTAGCAAATTGACGAAGCACTGGGTGCTTAGGTTTGCGTTGGTGATTTACAAAGAATAATTACGGAAACGACATCCGAAAAGAAGTGGGAAGTTAAATTCTAGGTCCTGGCTTCTGGAGAAACTCCTTCAGCGCAATTTTAAGAAACTTGAACTTGAGTAATGGACTGAAAAAAATCCACGCTTTTTGTGTCGCTTAAGTCTTTCAGACTGTAGTAAATCACACTGTGGGCACGGAATGAATAGATTTCCATGTGCAACAAAGCCTTTGCTACGACCCAATTTCCCTGCTTCTATATGCACTAAATGTGCACCCTCTTTTTGTGAATGAAATCGCACATACTTTTGAGGGTCTGAGACATTCTGTAAGAACTGTAAGAGAATGTTGCCGCCCAGTAACACACACACACACACACACACACACACACACACACACACACACTATTGAATACACCAAGTTCTTGACTTCCAGATAGAAATATTTTAGAGGTAAATGAAATGAACTCTTGAACAATGATAAAATATATACAAATATAAGACAAAAAAAAATCATTTCTATTGTACGTCTGTGTAGAATTTAACATAGGATTCTTTAAGTGGGAATTTAGATAAAAGGAGTGAATAAATATCAAACTTATTTACATCTCTTTGCACAATTCACATGCTGGTGTGAAACCAAGATGAACCTTTGCACTTGTGCTTGTTCTGGTGTTGTGAAAGTTGTATGTCTTGTGTCCCACCAGCTAAATATATTGATATTATTGCTTCATGGTTGCTTTAGTGAATATCACCAGCCAAAATAGCAATTTGTAATAATATTTAGCATCCTGTGTTGTAGAGCGCTAATGACCAGTGTTGTGCTCGTTACTGAAAAATAGTGTAAAAGACTTTTTGGGTGTAATTGTGTGTGATAGCTCAAGAGGGGGCTGTGTTCATTTTATAGGTGGTATAGTTTTTTTTTTTCCCTCGGGACTTGCCGTAAGCAAGAAAGATATATTATTGCACCTGCGCACAGTGATGCTGTTCTGGTCTGGAAGTACAATAAAAAGTCGGACTGGTTGTTTCACAGAATCCTGCTTCCGTTTCTGTTATTTTCCTAGTGAAAAGTATTTTTAGGCAAACTTGCCCCTTTTCAAAACGCTCGGTTACAATAGTAACTAGTTACAGTTACTCGTTACTTCATTCAAAAAGTAACTCCGTTACTTTGTTGATTACTTACACCAAAAATTAATGTGTTACTGTTAAAAGTAACTTTATAGTTACTTTTTTAAAAAACATTCTTTAATGTTCCCATTAATGCCCTTTTATGCGTTATGGTTTATACAAACACAAAACTGACTTAAACACAAAGTAATTTTTAAACACTATTTTATTGAAGTCAGACCAACACAAACTGAATATATCACAAGGATTTCTGAAATAAATAACAAAACAAGCTGAATTATATATTCACAATCAAAAACTAAAGTGGCTTCTGCTGTTGTGTTGAGCTCTTAAACATGTTCCTTTCACAGCTGAAGTATGAAAACTATCAACAATGTAGAACAGAACACTGGGGTAGCTTCTAGCTTCTAGCTCCTCAGGCATGGAGGTCCTGGAGGTGTTTCAACAGATTGAAGTTGCTGTTTATCGCAGTAGATACGAGCTTCGAACCGGAAAGACACAACTTACATTTGACTTAAAAGTTTTTGTCTTTATACTCAACTAAAGTGAAATAATGAGCATATTTCCACTTTGAGAAACTCGTCTTGCTCTCGCCTCGGCTCGCCGTTACTGCCGCACAGACCTGAATAAACAGAGACACGCCCACAGCGCGTCTTCTTCGTGTTTACAGTGGTTCATCCACCAATCCTACAATGCGACGCTGCTGTAAGCAGGTTAGACTGTAGTCTACACTTCAGCCCAAATTAATTTATTTAAAAAAGTAACGGACAAACGCACCATATGGTAACGGAGTTACTTTATTTAAAAAGTAACACGTTACAGTATTAGTTACTGGCACTAGTAACGCGTTATTGCCCAATACTGCCAATGACTGTATACTATAGAGAGTTAAGTCCAAAGATTTCATTGGTCATATGAGAGAAAGTGACACGTATTCAGGGTCCGGCTCTGGACCCGCATTTTCTGAGCTATTATCTAAGATTTTCTTTTTAATATTACAGACTCGCATCCAGTTGAGTTAGACAGGATTTTATTTCGATAGCATCTAGTAGGTGTGTAGCGGTGGACGTATTCGTAACGAAGCGTTTCGATTCATGGCTTTCCGTACGGAGCACATGTGTACTGAATGCAATCCATTTTTTGTGTGGAAAATCTGAGTTCCCTCACGAACATATTAAGTGGCGGAGCGCAGGGTTGTTCAGTCTCTGCCTCGCTCTTTAAGTGCAGTGCCACTGTGTTCTTTTTTTTATTTTTTTTATTATTATTAATTCTCCTAAAAAGAGAAAAACCTGACAATTTCCCATGTTAAGGGAGCAAATGAATGAAGCATGGAAGGAATGAAAATTGGCAGGTTCTCATTTGGAATCTAACAGCAAGTTGCGGATTATTTTAAAATCCACGAGAATCCACACCGGGATTGTTCAGGAACGTTAGGAATAACATTTTAAACTTTGTTTAAACTAACAAATTTCATAATTAAAAAAAAAATAACATTATAGTTTTAAAGTGACATAATGTCTAGACGAATTCACTGAGGTACCATAGGGGCTGTAGGGGTGCGTCCAAAATTTTCGGATTTTGGAAGATAATATTATACTTTAAAAAACTAAATAGAATAATTCTAATTAATGCAATACATGGTCCCCCGGAATTTACAGGGGTTACGTGCAAAGACCCCCCACGAGTTCCAGGGGACACTGTATTGAATTGGTTTAAATTATTCTATCTGATTTTTTTATTTTTTTATTTATTTATTTATTTTTTATATATATTATTTTACTAAGCAGGAATTTTTGTTTTTAAAATGTAAACTGAAAAAAAAAAAAGCAATTTCATGTTTTGCATTCCTTCTCCCTCACCGTACCGAAATTAAACCGAACCGGTCTTATATGTACCGGGGGGTCAAGCAACAGGATCACCAAGCTGTGCATCAAGCAACAACGTCCTCAACACTCTTTGCTCCAGGGGCACTATATCAGGTCCGACCCCAGCTTCCTAACATCCCTGGGGTACACAAAGAAAGAATTTCACAGTGCTGTAATGTACATTTGACAAGTGAAACCTTCGTATTTAAGCCGTTTCACTGCATTGACCTCTGCCAGCACTCGTATTTCACGCCAGTTATTCATGCATGAATTCATAAGACATGTAGTTGAAATTAGTGCTTTATTTTAATTAGTACATGCCTTAACACATTCGTTCATCCTGTAATGCATAGAAGTATTTGTACGTGTTTATTTATTAGTATTTATAATATATTTTAGGCATTTGTAATACATTTTCAGTAGGGTCCCTGGTGGTCTAGTGGTTTCGGATGTGGCGCTCTCACCGATGCAGCCCAGGTTCGATTCCCGGTCAGGGGAACCAACCCCAGCCATTAGAGTTGCACAAGCCAGTGCACTCTTAGTGCCGGTCCCAAGCCCGGATAAATGGGGAGGGTTGCGTTAGGAAGGGCATCCAGCGTAAAAACGTGCCAAATCAAATATGCAGCTCATGAATACGGATGAAATCCCTGTGGCGACCCCTAAAGGGAGAAGCCCATAATAATAAAGTTTATAATATATTTTAGGCAATATAAGGCATGATTATTTTTGATCCAGTATATTGTATTAGCACTATTATACTATTAATTTTTTCATTTTTATTTTTTTTATACAAAAAAATTTAAATCATTAGTAAAATCGCCTCCGATTGTGATTCATTATCTGCATTTGTCAAATGCCGTAAATGTAAATGCAACAGAAGTATTGCAATAAGAAAGTTCAAACCACATAATATAATCCACAAACACACACACAAACACACACACATATACTCACAGACCTGCCAGTGTTTCTGCATCAGTATTTAAGTTCTCTTGAAAGATTCACGTCTTCAGGCATATTTTATTAAAGCGCTGTACAGTACGTCCCCTGAGCAAGGGATACTTTTATCACCACTGTGCATTAAAAGAGATTATGGATTGATTCTTGGCATCATCTGATACAGAGTTGAGGGAACATTCGCCTCATGTGCATCTCAGACGCTCCGGACCGCATTAATAATGAAAGACGAAAGAGAGCAAAGTTATTAGCTTTCTCGAAACCGTCAAGGGGATTTCAGCTTAACTCGCATAAACGACGGCACGCCGATATTTCCCCAGTGTAAAACAATGCTCGATAGTCACCAACGTTGAATTTTTTTTCCTGTTTTTTTTCAAACTGTGCAATTTTGAACATTGATTAAACAAATTAGCACACAGTTTTTTATAATCAAGTGACATTAAAACCAAGGTACACCTCGAAGCCCTCGTTTGAATCCCGCTGATCATCGTTCTCTGTTGATTTCTGGAGCGTTTCTACTAATAAAAGCAGGCTTTTGCTGCAGATCGAATTCTTTTTAAGGGATTAAGAATGACTGTGGTTGCAACCTGATCTCACACAATGAATTGTAAAATGTACATTGTAAAAATGGTCATGTCTAAAATTGTAAAAAAAAATTGTAAAATATTGGCAGCAGGGTTGCCAGTTTATTACTTTTAACTCTTCTACAGTATATATTGTAATCAACATTATAGTATAGTTATTGTGATAATACAGGGCAGTGAATTACAGTATACAGTATTGCTGTGTTTTGTTGCTGCAGTGGGCCAGGTTCCTCATTCAGCTACCACAGTTATGGGTTCATGTAACGGTAGATAAAGTGATGGATGTTAGTGCTGTTAAAATTAACGCTTTAAAAATTCATTCCAACGGCGTTCATTTTATTAACGCTCAATTCTTTTTGACCATTTTTATTACAAATATATATAAATAAATATATGAGGCAAAATTAAAACCTTCAATGCAACACACATTTTTTCACAACGTCCTTACTTTACTCAGATATAAAAAATAAAACTCCAGTAAAAAATAATTTTTAATCGCTAAACATTTGTTTCACTGATGCGCCAAGTCTCAAGTCAAACACCAAAATCTGCCAAATGTTGATTAGAGCAGCGGTCCTCAACCAATTTTTGCGCCACGGACCGGTTTCATGTCAAACAATATTTTCACGGACCGGCCTTTAAGGTGTGGCAGATAAATACAACAAAATAAAATGATTCGACCGGCATAAAAACTGGTATTTTCTATATAATTATAAAAAAAACGGGAATCCACTGTGTTGTATTTTGTTCATTTTGCTAGCCGGGGGGTTTCAATTTAGCGGTAATGTAATATGTGCTAGCGACCGGAGCAGCCCCTTTAAGAAGGTAGTGGATGGAGGTAAGACATGTGACTGAGGCATCATCTTCACATTCATCAAGAGTGAGTCATAGACAGATGTGGCGGAGAGAATCCGGTAATTTTCCAAAACTAAATCATTGTTCAGAATCAGATAATAAATAAAACTGAAATAATGTAAGTTATGTATCTTTCTGCGCGGCCCGGTACCAATTGACCCACAGACTGGTGCCGGTCTGCGGCCCGGGGTTTGGGGACCACTGGATTAAAGTATTAAAAACTTAAAAAGTATTAATTTAAGGTACATTTAGAACAAGTAAAAATGTGCGATTAAGTTGCGATGACAATGACAATGACATGACAATCATGCGATTAATTGCCTTTAAATATTAAAACAGAATTCTTGAAATGTCTATAAATATTTTTTTAATAATAATTTTTTTTTTAATTATATTACATGTTGTAACCAAGATTAAACTGTCTGGCCTTAATTCTAAACTGTATGTCTGAAGGAATTCAGGCACTGCTTATCACCTGCCCAAACCATCCCAAAAGTGAAGCATGATGGTGGCAGCATCATGCTGTGGGGCTGTTTTTCAGCAGCAGGGACTGGGCAACTAGTCAGGGTTTGGTGTAAGGTTTACCTTCCTACATGAGAATGACCCTAAGTACATAGACAAGACAACACAGGTGTGGCTTAAAGACGACTCTGTGAATGTTCTAGAGTGGCCCAGTCAGATCCCTGCCTTGAACTATATTGAACATCTCTGAAGAGACCTGAAGGTGGCTGTCCACTAATGGTCCACATCCATCCTGAACCAGCTTAAGAGGATTTGTAAAAAAAAAAAAGATTGGGTGAAAATCCTCTAATCCAAGTGTGCAAAGCATTTTGCTTCATACCCATGAAGACTCGAGGCTGTAATTGCTGCCAAAGGTGCTTCAACAAAGCCATGAGTAAATATGAATACTACATGTGGAATTTCAGTTTTTCATTTAAATATTTTTACAGACATTTCTAGAATTTTGTTTTCACTTCTGTCATTATGGGGTACTGAGCGTAGATGAATGAGGAAAAAAACATAATAATACAATCAGGCTGCAAAGTGAAATAAAAAACAAACTGAAGGGGGTCTGAATACTTTCTGAATGCACTGTATATTTATTCTAAATCTACCTTCAAAATTCAATGCAGTATTTTATGGCAATTGCAAATAGAATGCATTGTTTTCCACAGCATAGTAGTGTATTAATAGGAAACAGTATGTTACTGACAGAATTGCACACTAATTTGTCACAGTGCTCATTTTTATTTCTCACAATCTTTTGTCGATTATAGTGTTGCTTATTGAACAAATTGAAATACATAGCAATAAAGCGGTCACTGTATATAATATGAAAATACACACTGAAGTTGGATTTCTCCTTCGTGTCTGGTTGTGGGCAGATTGGATCTGACTCAGACACAGGAAACATAGTTAATGGACAGTACACTACACAACAAGCACAAAATGGAGACAAAGCAGTATTTTGTGCACTCGGTATTATAGGATTCTTTCTGGAATTTTGGTCTGAAAATTAGTTAACCGTATAAACTTCATAACCAGGGGGAACTTTATTTTATTTTTTTATTTTTTATTTTATTTTTTAGCCATTTTTTAGTCAGCTAAATGGTCTTTATGAAAATAAATTATTATTATTATTATTAGTAGTAGTAGTAGTAGTAGTAGTAGTAGTAGTAGTATAAGATACTAACTGTATAAAATAAAATGATATGAAAAAATTCCAGGGGTACAGTACATGTTAAGGACAGATGGAACAATCTGACATAGAGAAAGAAAAAATCCATTAAAAATCTGAAATGATGTATGAGCATAAAGTAGATTATAATGTAAATGAATGTGTTTACTTGGGTATAGAATTGTACATTTATTTTTTTTCCCCTTCCATTGAAAACCCAACTATTTATTAAGTAAAGTTTAGTATAAGTAAAGCAGTAAGTAAGTAAAGTAATTATAAGTAAGTAGTAAATTATAAGTAAAAAATGAACAATTTACTTTATTTGTCATATGTACAGATGTCAGTGATAAAAATAAATATTTACATACATTTCATCCGGAAAGTTTGTAACCTATTTTCACATTATATGTTATGTTACGTTACAGCCTTATTCCAAAATGAATTAAATTCATTCTTTTCCTCAAAATTCTACAAGCAATGTTCTAATATGTTCTCTGAGAGTCTTACAGGTGCCTTTTGGCAAAGTCCATGTGGGCTGACATGTGCCTTTTACTGAGGAGTGGCTTCTGTCTGGCCCCTCTATCATACAGGCCTGATTGGTGGAGCGCTGCAGGGATGGTTGTTTTTTTGGAAAGTTCTCCTCTCAGCTCTTTCAGAGTGACCATCGGGTTCTTTGTCACCTCCCTGACTAAGGCCCTTCTCCCTTGATTGCTCAGGTTTGCCGGGCAGCTCCGCACTAGGAAGAGTCCTGGTAGTTCCAACCTTCTTCTATTTACAGATTTTGGAGGACATTGTGCTCATTGGGACCTTCAATGCTGCAGAAATGATTTTTTACCCCTTCCAGATCTGTGCCTCGATACAATCCAATGTCTCAGAGGTTTACAGACAACTACTAGGATCTCATGGCTTGGTTTGTGCTCTGAAATGCACTGTTAACTGTGGTACTAATATAGACAGGTGTGTGTCTTTCCAAATCATGTCCAATCAACTGAATTTACCACAGATGGACTCCAGTCAAGATTTAGAAACATCTCAAGGATGATCAGAAACAGGATGCACCTGAGCTCAATTTTGAGTGTCATGGCAAAGGCTGTGAATACTAATGTACATGTGATTTATTATAAATTTTTTTGTGAATTTTTTATCTTTAATACATTTGAAAAGATTTTAACAAACTTCTTTCATGCTGACGTTATCTGGTATTGTTTGCAGAATAAAAATAAATAAAATGAAATTAATCGATTTGGAATAATGCTGTACATGTGGAAAAAGTGAAGCGATGTGAATACTTTCCAGATGCATCGTATATGACATATATATATTAGCATGATTTACTTTTTATAAAATATGGAAGATCAAGGCGTACAAGGAGAATGTATATATAACAACAGGTGAGCAAAAATATGCAAAATTACCTAGTGCGCAAGTAAGATGCAAAAGTACTGAATACAATGGTATTAAGGGTTCTGAGAATTGAGAATTGTGCAGTCCCAGTGTCAGATAGGGCAACAATATGTATGAAATGTATGAAATATTGCAGTAAGCAGAAAGGGACACAGGGCACGGACCTGGTTGAAAGGAAAGGTGTATATTGAGACTGGGATCCTGTGGGACACACAATAGAAGCTGAACAAATGGGAGGTTTTAACTTTTATGTCCCGGTGATCAGATATGAAGCTCTGAGCAAACAAACAATCTAGTGTAAATGAAGAGATAGCATGAAAGAAAAAATGAATGAAAGAAAGAAATAGATAGATAGATAGACAAACAGACAGAAATAGATTGGTAGGCAGACAGAGAAAATTATAAAAAAAAGAAAGAAACAAACAAGACAGAAATAGACAGACAGACAGACAGACAGACAGACAGACAGACAGACAGACAGACAGACAGACAGACAGACAGACAGAAAATAAATAAAATACAAAGGAATAGACATAGATAGACAGACAGACAGACAGACAGACAGACAGACAGAGATGGAAAGAGACAATTATAAAAAGAAGAAAGAGAATATTATAAAGAGATGGTGATGGTTTGGGGAGTCGTGTCATCTGCTGGTGTTGGTCCACTGTGTTTTATCAGGTCCAAGGTGAGCACAGCCGTAGACCAGGAAGCTTTAGAGCACTTCATGCTTCCCTCTGCTGACCAGTTTTACGATGTTAAATTCATTTTCCAGCAGGATTTGGCATCTGCCCACACTGCCAGAAGCACCAAAAGTTGTTAAATGACCATGGTGTTGGTGTGCTTGACTGGCCAGCAAACTCACCAGACCTGAACCTCATAGAGAATCTGTGGCATATTGTCAAGAGAAAAATGAGAAACAACAGACCAAAAAAAAGCAATTGAGCTGAAGGCCACTGTCAAAGAAACCTGGGCTTCCATACCACCTCAGCAGTGCCACAGACTGATCACCTCCATGCCACGCCGAATTAAAGCAATAGGAGCCCCGACCAAGTATTGAGTACATATACATTAAAAGAACATACTTTCCAGAAGGCCAACAATTCACTAAAAATGTCTTTTTTTATTGGTCTTATGAAGTATTCCAATTTTTTAGATTGAATTGATGGGTTTTTGTTAAATGTGAGCTAAAATCATCACAATTACTGAATTACTAAAATAAATCAACTTTTTAATGATATTCTAATTTATTAATATGCACCTGTGTTTGTATGTATATACATACATACATACATACATACATACATACATACATACATACATACATACATATATATATATAATATTTTTTTTTATTTTTTCCTTTAATTGAAGTTGGAGACCCAAACCTATTCCACCTGTGCACGAAGCCAGTCCATATGGTTTCCATGATTTGGAGTGGAACATCTCGAATGGCCTGCTATAGGGCTCTGACATCAACCCTGCTGCACTCCAGACCTTCTCACTTTACATCAGTACCTGCCTTTTGTGGGTGAATGAGCAAAATCTCCACAAGGACACTCCACAATCTCTTCCCAGAAGAGTGGTTATTATAAGTGCAAATACAGTAGGTACTAAATGTGGAATGGGTTGTTCAAAATGCATAAAAGAACCTAATAGTCAGGTGTCTAGTCTATATGAAGAAAACTCTTCTGTATAGATAGATAGATGATTGGATGGATGGATGGATGGATGGATGGATGTCATGTACATATACCAGCCTCTAGGTCAACTCAGAGATAACACTGCTCCTTTAAATAATGACCAGCCCATTAAATCCTTGCATTCTTATCTATCCTTGCATATGGAAATCCCTCTATTATTTCATTTTTTTTCTCTAGTTCCTTTTGCTCATTTATACTAGTAGGGGCTGGGATGATAAGAACCAATCTGAAAGACAAAAAAAAAAGAAAAACTCCCCACAGGATTTAATCTCAACCTCTTCCTTCTGTTTCCAGCGACAGGCCAGTCGGCGTAGCCGAGGCCTTCATTACCGCACTCTCAGAACACAATCAGTGCAGAATTCTAGGCCGTACTGACTTCCTGCAGCCCTGCTGCCATACACTGTGACCATTTAAGCGCAAAATGCTGTGACAGGCCTGGATGATAGGGGAGAGGATTTTCTGCTCAGTGCTACACTTTACGAAACAGTTTCTGCTGTAGTCTCTCAGAACATCTAGACAGCATGTTCATTAGAATAAAAACGGACAGTAATTTAAGCAATTTTTACTTACTTTTACGTTTAAAGCAAGTAAGAATGTATAGGGATATAAAAAAAAAAATTGTGCTTAACGCGTTTGAGTGTTTCAATTATTTTTCCAATATTAATTAAGTAGAAAAATGAACAATTGAACAATAGTGCACTCATAATATTGATGAGAAAGGGACACAGGGCACTTGGTTGAAAGTAAAGGTGTATATTGAGACTGGGATCCTGTGGGACACACAGTAGAAGCTGAACAAATGGGAGGTTTTAACTTTTATGTCCTGAGAATCAGATATGAAGATAGATAGATAGATAGATAGATAGATAGATAGATAGATAGATAGATAGATAGATAGATAGATAGATAGATAGATAGAAAGAAAGAAAGAAAGAAAGAAAGAAAGAAAGAAAGAAAGAAAGAGATAGATAGATACAGTAGATACATTGATAGATAGATAAAAACAGAAAAAAGAGGGAAAAAAGAAAGAAGAAAAAAGAAAACAAAAGACATGATAGATAGATAGATAGATAGATAGATAGATAGATAGATAGATAGATAGATAGATAGATAGATAGACCGACAGAAAAAGATGTATACAAAGAAAGAAAGAAAGAAAGAAAGAAAGAAAGAAAGAAAGAAAGAAAGAAAGAAAGAAAGAAAGAAAGAAAAAAAGAAAGAAAGAGATAGATAGATAGATAGATAGATAGATAGATAGATAGATAGATAGATAGATAGATAGATAGATAGATAGATAGATAGATAGATAGATAAATTGATAGAAAGATTAAAAAAGAGGAAAAGAAGAAAGAAAAACAAAACAAAACAAAAGACATAGATAGATAGATAGATAGATAGATAGATAGATAGATAGATAGATAGATAGATAGATAGATAGATAGATAGATAGATAGATAGATAGATAGATAGATAGATAGATAGATAAAACTAAATACAAAGATAGATAGCTATGTAGTTTCACGTTCATTACTTATGATCTTTTAATATTTACTGTATAATGCGCTTTAAAGTACTTTTGCACGTCGCTCTGGATAAGGGCGTCTGCTAAATGCCGCAAATGTAAATGTAAATGTAAATGTAAATGTAAAGTGAGCAGAGGATGTAAAAAGAATAAAAAGTTCACCTCGCCACAGAAAAAAGATGCACTTGTTTACGAGTTCTGCTTCACAAGACTCCTCTTATATGAGAATCTCTCTTTACGAGGACGTTGTCCAGCTGAAGGCCATGAGCTGAGAAAAACGCTGACGAAATCAGTGGCGCTGGCTGAGAGGAGCCGTGTAATGGTGCTCACAGGAAGTCATACAGTGTACACTTATTTTACTGCCTATAAACAGGCTACTTTTTTTGTTTCCTCGTGTTCTACAATTGTCCCCTTGCAGAACACACTCAAATGGAAGTAAAGTAAGGAATAAAACACGGCAGGGAATGCTGAATGCAAGAGTAGTCCTGAAGTTTTCTAGTTAAAGCATACAAAAACATTCTTCTTCAACTTACATCACTGCAAACTTTCAGGATCCACATTCCAGCTGGGGTTTAATTTTTTTGTTCATGAGTTCCCAGGATTGTAACATCTTTTAGAACATGTTTGTTCGGTCAGGGTCAGGGTCAGGGATCGAACCAAGGTCCAACTGAGATGTGAACCCAAATTGTATTACAGTCAAAAAGGTACAAAAAAGAAAACAGCATAAAAAATATAAATCCAAACTCCGGGTTCCAAAAAGTCCATCATACAAAAAAAAAAAAAAAAGAAACTCACACAAAAAGTCTTAGCAACAACACAGAAAATCGAAACTGAAAAAGCAAGGTGACAAATTGTGAAATTCCAAAAAAAGATTACTATAAACTTAGGCTTAAATCTGTAGTCTTTGATCAATGTTTTGACATAATCACAGACAGCCGATCAATGATCGTTCCGATAATTCATTTCCTACCATGACTTTTCTGCATTGCAACTTCTCACGTGACGACCTTCAAACCAAGAACCGATAGGAGCGCCGAACCTGATGATGCAATTCGTGCAACAACTTCATCCAGGTGGAGAGTACAGCAAGAAGAGAAACATTGAGTTATGAAGGGGTAAAGGAGTGTTTGTATGACGTTTTTATCATCACGTCATGAACAAAATTGACACTCCTGATTGTTTTTGTTTGCTGCTAGCTGCCGTTAGCGAGAGAACGCGGGTCTGAATGTGTCACGAATTGATGACGTAAAACTTATTCTTGTGTGGGTCAGTTTTTGACTGTCTTACACTATGACATCATGATAGCTGAGATCCTACAGTGTGACACGGTGATCACGTTCGGCAAGGGACTACTAAAAATCACACATTGTGCATCTGGATTAAATCAGGAAACTCAGAAAAAGACAGACGAATTAAAAACCAACTCAAAAACAAACCACACAACATAGCAATGAACAAGAAACAAAATAGGGAACAGGGCTAACGAGACTCAGGTGGATCAATACGAGCAGATGAGGGACTCGGGAACAAAACACCAACATCTGGTGATAAAAAATGAGTTAATAACCTAAAAAAAAAAACACAAACAGAAAACACCCAGATCCTGACCGCAAACAAAGTCGTTCCTGTTATCACTTGTGCTGTAACATTTACAAATTCAAGTCATTCCTAGACCAGATGCTCCATGTTCTGTGTGTTCGTGAACCTATTAAGGCTAATCACTGTAGCTGGACATATTAGCATAAAACGCCAGAAGTTGTCAGTCCAGAAATCTGTTCCATTTTTATATCAAAGTAATGCTGTTACATTGACATTAGACTTGTTTAAAAATATTCACAAAGCGCATAAACTTTTTTAATTTTTTTTACAGGATGGCAAAAGGAAACAGGGAATTTTGGAGCTAAGAGTTGGCAGACTAGGCTGCTCAGGATACCATCAGCCTAAAACTCTCTAAGTGTTTCAGGAAGAACGAGGTCTTGACCGAACAGCTGTTCGGACATCTAGGGGAAGTTCATTCCATCACCTCGGGGCCAAAACAGAAAAGAGTCTTGATGTATACCGATCTCTTACACTGAGAGAAGGTGGGACGAGTCGAGCAGTAATAGAAGGTCTGAGGGAGCGTGGCGCGGTGCAAAGAGTGTTCAGAGCTTTGAGGTAAGAGGGTGCTGGTACATGTTTGGCCTTGTTTTGAATATTTGAAGCCAGTGGAGGGAGCGCAGCAGTGGGGTGGTGTGGGAGAACTTACAGTAGGCAGGTTGCAAACAAGTCACGCAGCTGCATTTTGGATTATTTTATCGCAAAGGGATTTTCTGCGTCATTACCAGTTAGGATGTCACGAGAAACAGCTCAACACATCGATGATGCGATGATGAGGGCTCCTCGCAATAGCAAGTCAAAGAACCTTGATATTCTCTGGTGTGTCGGCCGTTTAACGGTACCTGGAGACTTCTTTTTTTTAAGGCTGAACCCGTTTCTTCCAAAATTAGCAGACGGGACACAATGATGACCTCTGAAATGGTAATGATGCCATAATTCCCTTTGCGCACCACTCACCCAAAATTCTTTATAGCGAACAATGTTGCGCACCACTCCACCGCTCCAGTCCTGGGGATTCCCCTGGACACTGTACAGGAGGTGGGAGAAAGGAGGATGGTAGCAAAACTATCATCATTACTGCAGAACGCCTCTCACCCCCTGTATGAAACAGTTACCTCGTTGAGCAGCTCCTTCAGTAACAGGCTGTTACATCCTAAGTGTCTGAAGGAGCGATACAGAAGGTCCTGCTGCTATTAGACTGTACAATAAAAGCTGCTCACAGTGAACCATTAACCAAAATACACACTGTTATTACTGTTCAATGGTGTAATAGTTACTGTTCTTACTGTTTTACTATGTAATAATACTACCTGTGTGCAATATTACCTGCAATACGTACTTTCCCTCATCTGTATTTATACATTGTGCTGTGTATATACTTGTAATATTATAGTATGTCTTATTCGTCTATTCTTTTATATATTTGCATTTATTTTTTATTTTTTCATGCTGCTGTAACATAGAAATTTCCCCACTGTGGGACGAATAAAGGTTTGTCTTGTCTTATCTTATCTTATCTTATCTTATAACTAACGGCAAAGGGTTCGAAATGAGGGCGCACTGGTTTTAAACAATTGTCGTTGTCCCAACTCCTAGTTCCAAAATTTCCCGTTTCCCTGCGCCACCCTGTATATACCATGTTGCTGTAGTGAAAATTATATTTCTAAGTACATACTTTCGGACTGTTAAACAAAAGTTCAAACGCTCGAATTGATTTCATTCCTTTGCATAAAACTCAAAAAAAAAATAACCTACTTTTGGTTTAACCTCTTAAAACTTTTTTTTTTTAAATAAATATTAAACACAAACGTGACCTCTGCTGCAACATGCCCAGAGTCGACTTATGAATATTTGAGCGAATATTTTCTTCATCTGCATACCATTAACATGCAGATGGAGACATTTACTTGAAAGGTCACAGTTCTCACTTAATTTCCACAGGGGAAAGATAATTAAAGTAGAGACTGAGGTCTCACTAGGTTTATAATCACTAAATAGGAATTGTACGCTACATAGTTACATAAGTGTATCAACTATGTGTGATAGCGGTAGCATGTTATTGAGAACAAAAACAAAACGTACGACATGGAAACGGAAAAAAATACCTTGACTGGTTATGTGCTTAATCTTAAAAGTCTTAAAATAGTATTATTAATATATATATACAAAACCTGTCAAAAGCTTATTTTGGTTTTTGAGACACATGTATGTTCCTTTTGTTTCTAAGCAACTGACTCGATAAAAGGTAGAAGAAACTAACTAAATGACTAAAAGATTTTCTGTAGACAGATGAGTCAAAATATTTTGTTATCTATCATGGAATGGCCTTCCCAGTCACTGCACCTAAATCCTATTGAACTGCTCTGGGATTAACTGGACCACAAGGTCCGGAGAAAATCTAATTTTTTTCTTTAATGCTAAGAAAGGATTTTTTCAATGAAAATAAAGTCCAACATTTGTATATTTATATACATGTTTATGCACATGACAATGTGTCGTCCCCTCACATTCACACGTTCACTCGGGTTTGTTGACGGTGGTGTGGTGGGTCGTCTCTTATCCCAGAGATCCCTCATGTCTGTGTTACCTTCTGGTTCTCCCTTTTAGTTATGCTGCCATAGCGAGTCTTGCCGGAGTCCAAACTGCACAGTGACATTAACTTTCATACACCAATAGGGACACTTAATAATCCATATCCTTCTTTCTCTCTCTCTCTCTCTCTCTCTCTCTCTCTCTCTCTCTCTCTCTCTCTCGCTCTCTCTCGATCGAGTTAAACATGCTCCTGAGGTTCCAGTGACCACTGTTCCTGCCCCTCTACCCTCCGTGGATCTTCACACTTCTGTGCAGCTTGGGACGGTCTCTCATCAACACCTTGGGTGGTTCCATGTAATTCCGGAGTAGAACGGGTGCTTTGAGGATGGATTGGACTGTAGTTGGTGTCGGCGGTCTGCTGCACTGACTCGGGAGTGCAGTTTGCTTCTGATCGTCATCACTGTACCCCGCAACTTTGTATATATGCTTCAAATGGACATTTGGTGCAACCCAGATGAGGATGGGTTCCCTCTTGAGTCTGGTTCCTCTCAAGGTTTCTTCCTTATGCCATCTCGGGGAGTTTTTCCTTGCCACAGTTGCTCATCAGGGACAAACATACTTACATATTTACGTTTAATCACCACATTATCTGTGTAAAGCTGCTTTGAGACAATGTTCATTGTTAAAAGCGCTATACAAATAAAAATGAATTGAATTGAATTGAATTGAATATTCCAAACTTCTAACTTATATATATAGAATTTCTTATATATAAATTTCCTTTTCTGCCATATGCGGTTCTTTTCCAAACCGGTGCTGGAGGCACACAAATCTATAGGACGTCTTTGGATGCATTATAAGAAAATTTCGCGTTCACCCGAACTTGGAAACCCAAACCTGTGCCAGCATGGCAATGTCCCTGTGCACAAAGCGAACTCCATGAAGATATGTTTTGTAGAGGAAGAGTTGGAGTGGCCTGGTATAAAGCAATGATCTCAACCCTTTGGGATGAATTGGAACACTGACTTCACTCCACCTCAACTTACCTACATCAGTACCTGACTTCATCACTTTTGTGAACACAAAAAACTACAATCACACTCCAAAATCATGTGCAAGGAAGAAGAAGGGTGGAGGAAATTATAAGAGCAAATTTGGACAAAATGTGTAATGTAATGCACAAAAAGCGCATATCATATTTATAACCACGTGTCCACAAACTTTTGGCAATATAGTGTATGCAGTCAACCCCTGATAATTCAAGGCTCAGTAAATGTAAGGGTTCTCATTTGGAACCTAACTAACAGCAAGTTGCGGATTATTTTTAAATTCGCGGGAATCCGCAGCGGGACCGAATGTTCATGAACGTTAGGAATAACATTTTAAACTATGTATTTACTAACAAATTCCATAAAACACATAATTGTATTAAAGTGACATAATGTGTAGACGAATTCACTAAGGTAATATAGTGACTGCAGAGGTGCACCCAAAATTCACGGATTTTCAAAAATCACCGGGGGTCTTAGAACGTAATGTTCCGGGGGACCTCTGTATACAACACTGATTACAAAAAAAGTTGGGACACTGGGTAAAATATAATTTAAAAACAGAATGTAGTGATTTGCAAACTAAACTATATTTTAATCACATTAGAACATAAAAAACATATCAAATGTTTAAACTGAGGAAGTTTACCATATTAAGGGAAAAAAGGTAATTATAAAATGACTGGCTGCACTAGGTCTGACAACAAAAAGACAAAAGACTGAAAAAGTAAGTGTTATTGAAAAGAAGCAGCGGAATGAACATAATCCAATTAAGTAGGTTTGGTTCTCTGGTGGTCTAGTGGTTAGGATGCGGCGCTCTTACTGCTGCGGCCCGGGTTCGATCCCCGGTCAGGGCACCGACCCCAGCAACTCTCAGTGCCGGTCCCAAGCCCGGGTAAATGGGGAGGGTTGCGTTAGGAAGGGCATCCAGCGTAAAAACGTGCCAAATCAAACATGCGGATGATCCGCTGTGGCGACCCCCTAATGGGAGAAGCCGAAAAAAAGTAATTGCATCTACAAAAAAATGCATCTACAAATAATGGAACAATTTCAGAAAAACGTTTCTCGACATACAATTGCGAAGACTTTGGAAACCTCTTTATCTACAGTACATAATATCATCAGAGGTTTTCAAAAATTTGGAGAAATCTTTGTGGGCAAAGGACGGGGTGACAATCTATATTGCCTGGAATCTTCTGGACTTCTGGAAAGGCAGCACTGCAATAAATTAGCCAAGAAGTGAGGCAGTAGCTCAGGGGTTAAGGCTCTGGGTTATAAGTTGGGAGTTCAAGCCCCAGTATTGCCAAGCTGTCACTCTTAGGCCCTTGAGCAAGACCCTTAACCCTGTGTGTTCCAGAGTCTGACCCTGCTTTCTGACCCCAGTTTCCTAACATCGCTGGGATATGCGAAAAGAAAATTTCAGCATGCTGTAATGTACATGTGACAAGTAAAAAGTGACCTTTTTACTTTTAGAATTGTGTAATGTAAAGCACTGCATATATATCATATCTTTTATTTATTATCTATTATACAGAGTGGCGGGCGGGCAGGGCCGGCAAATCCTTCTCTGCTGGCCTAAACACTTTCAGAAGCACAGACCTACATTTACAGCCTAAATTCTAATATTTGTTCCATGAAATTGTATTCATTTATTCCCAACAATTTATTCTCTTAATTTTGTAGCGTTTCTCTCGACTGCACTGCTAACAGTACGTGTATGTGGATGTTAGATTTCAGCCTCTATGTGCTGCCATGTCAATCTAATCTGCCCAGGGCCTTCAGGGTCAGTACTGCTGGCCTTTTTACCATAGTCTCCTTAAGAAATAGCTCTGTTTCTTTAACCAATCAGATCAGGCCCAGAACAGCGCCGGCATTTTTCTGTCCTCTTATTGGTTGGTCAAAGGGTTGGTTGTCATGTTATTAGACAAATATTGATTCTGAACTGCTCCAGATGATGTAGGTGGCACAGTTGAGGTTGTAGTGTAGAGGTTTGGAGTCTTTACTGGGTTTCTTGCTTTATTAAAATAGTATTCACCCTCCATATTCACCCTCTATTTAATGCCACGGGTTGTTATATTGCGTTTTTGTATTGTATTGATGTTTTTTTCTATAATTGCGACGTGATGGTGGTATTAAGGGGTGGATTAAGTCGGGTAAGTCCTCACTAAGGCCCAGGTATCAAATGCACAGCCTGCCACTGATTTTAGAGTATCTCACAAAAGTGAGTACACATATTAATTCAATTAATTCAATTCAATTCAATTCATTTTTATTTGTATAGCGCTTTTAACAATGAACATTGTCTCAAAGCAGCTTTACACAGATAATGTGGTGATTAAATGTAAATATGTTCTTTATAAGTATGTTTGTCCCTGATGAGCAACTGTGGCAAGGAAAAACTCCCCGAGATGGCATAAGGAAGAAACCTTGAGAGGAACCAGACTCAGGAGGGGACCCATCCTCATCTGGGTTGCACCAAATGTCCATTTGAAGCAGATATACAAAGTTGCAGGGTGCAGTGATGATGATCAGAAGCAAACTGCACTCCCGAGTCAGTGCAGCAGACTGCCGACACCAACTACAGTCCAATCCATCCTCAAAGCACCCGTTCTACTCCGGAATTTCATGGAACCACCCAAGGTGTTGATGAGATACCGTCCCAAGCTGCACAGAAGTGTGAAGATCCACGGAGGGTGGAGGGGCAGGAACAGTGGTCACTGGAGCCTCAGGAGCATGTTTAACTCGATCGAGAGAGAGAGAGAGAGAGAGAGAGAGAGAGAGAGAGAGAGAGAGAGAGAGAGAGAGAGAGAGGGTGACGGGAAGAGAAGGATATGGATTATTAAGTGTAACTATTGGTGTATGAAAGTTAATGTCACTGTGCAGTTTGGACTCCGGCAAGACTCGCTATGGCAGCATAACTAAAAGGGAGAACCAGAAGGTAACACAGACATGAGGGATCTCTGGGATAAGAGACGACCCACCACACCACCGTCAACAAACCCAAGTGAACGTGTGAATGTGAGGGGACGACAGCATACAAATATACCAGTTCACCAAACACTCTATATCCATGCTCCCTCCAGATCTGAGCCTTTACCTAAGAAAAAAATCTACTGATAAAAGGCTTGACTAAATAAATAAGTTTTCAACCTCGACTTGAACACTGAGACCGTGTCTGAGTCCCGAACACTGATTGGAAGGCTGTTCCATAACTGTGGGGTTTATAAGAGAAAGATCTGCCCCCTGCGGTAGTCTTCATTATTTGAGGAACCAACAGATAGCCAGCACCTTTTGATCTAAGTAGGCATGGAGGATCATACTGGTACAGAAGTTCACTCAGATACTGCGGTGCGAGACCGTTAAGTGCTTTATACGTCAGTAGTAATATTTTATAATCAATGCGAGATTTGATTGGGAGCCAGTGTAGACTGATTAAAACAGGGGTGATGTGGTCCTATTTCCTAGATCTGGTGAGGACCCTTGCTGCTGCATTCTGGACTAACTAAAGCTTATTTATGCACTTACTCGCAGTGTGCAAAGCAGTAATCAAAGCAAAAGGTGGCTACTTTGAAGAACCTAGAATATGACATTTTTCAGTTGTTTCACACTTTTTTGTTATGTATATAATTCCATATATAATTCCACATGTGTTAATTCATAGTTTTGATGCCTTCAGTGTGAATCTACAATTTTCATAGTCATAAAAATGAAGAAAACTCTTTGAATGAGAAGGTGTGTCCAAACTTTTGGTCTGTACTGTATCTACAACTTTTTAAAATTGGGGTTGTATGTACATATAAATAGATCACTCAGTTTCAGTGTCTGGCAACGTCAATAAAGAGAGAGTGAAAAGAGCTAAAATTGCGCTTTGAAACACCAAAAACACGGCTCTAACAATGAGACAACTGAACTGCTGGCGAGAGCCAAAAAAACAATGTTTTCTTTTTTTTCCATGGGGAAATTAGCCAAGATCAGGCCGTATGACACGAATTAACAACTTAATCCTAAAGTCACAGTGAATTGCAGCTTCGGGAGCCATTTTCCGTCGAGTGCGTCTGTGATGTTCTTACTGCAGACGGCTTTTCGGCTCACCTCATGTTGGCAGGATGAGCAGGTTTAGTCCGACGAACGGAACCCAGACTTGCTGATGAAAGATTCAGTTGAAGGGTTTTATTATGTTTGCGAAGGCTAAGTATTCGTCCCGGTTGGTATTTTGTTATAGAAATTGTTGACATTTATTTTTCCGTGATTAAACCTCAAAAGGGAAGCTCTGTGCACTGAATAACTATTAGCGTGGATTTTTGGGGCGATAATTGTGCAATTTGTTCTCGGCACTAGAAATGTCTTGGTAGTAAATGAACCGGCTTATTAACTCCGCAACTGTTCAATTTGTTACGCTTCTGGACAAAAGGTCGTAGTATTATGCGACATGACTACATTCTTCCACTGACTCAACGAAGTTTGAGCCAGTTTTCTTTCTTTCTTTCTTTCTTTCTTTTTTTCTTTCTTTCTTTCTTACTTTATTGCATTTCTTCCTTTCTTTCTTTCTTGCATTCCTTTCTTTCTTTCTTTCTTTCTTGCATTCCTTTCTTTCTTTCTTTCTTTCTTTCTTTGTTTATTGCATTTCTTTCGTTCTTTCTTTCTTTCTTTCTTGCATTCCTTTCTTTCTTTCTTACTTTCTTTCTTTCTTTCTTTCTTTCTTTCTTTCTTTCTTTCTTCATTGCATACCTTTCTTTCTTTCTTTCTTTCTTTCTTTCTTCTTTCTTTCTTTCTTGCATTCCTTTCTTTCTTTCTTTCTTTGTTTATTGCATTTCTTTCGTTATTTCTTTCTATCTTTCTTTCTTTCCTTCTTTCTTTCTTTCTTTCTTTCTTTCTTTCTTTCTTTCTTTCTTTCTTTCTTCATTGCATACCTTTCTTTCTTTCTTTCTTAATTGCATACCTTTCTTTCTTTCTGTCTTTCTTTCTTTCTTTTTCTTTCTTTATTGCATTTCTTTTTTTTATTTCTTACTTTCTTTATTTCTTTCTTAATTGCATACCTTTCTTTCTTTCTTTCTTTCTTTCTTTCTTTCTTTCTTTCTTTCTTTCTTTCTTTCTTCATTGCATACCTTTTGTTTTTCTTTCTTTCTTTCTTTCTTTCTTTCTTTCGTTCTTTCTTTCTTTCTTTCTTTCTTCATTGCATACCTTTCTTTCTTTCTTTCTTTCTTTCTTTCTTTCTTTCTTTCTTTCTTTTTCTTTTATGCTGAGGTTTAGCTCTCTGGTGTCCTGTTAGGTTAAACATTTCGAGCTTCCCTTTGGAGGTAATGTTACTTGCAAATCTTTTCTCTTGCCAGCTGAGTATAATGAAGACCGATAGTCATATTTCACATTTTTTACTGCTCGCGTGTTCCTCGGAATTAGTCGCCTCTAATGAGAATGAATGTGAACAGACCAGGAAAAAAACAGCGTATGAAAGAAACAAAAAAAAAACTATTTACTGTATACATCTATAAGGGCATACCGAAGTGTTTGATTCCTTTTATATTATTGGTAAATATTATGCATATTTTATTAAAAATGCAATTATAATCGCAGACAAATGCAAAGTTCAAGGTAATTTTCAGGAAAATAGCTGTTTACATAGCACTAGCTGATAGACTGCTGACTCCTGGGCTGAGTAGTGGACTGACTGCTGACTCCTGGGCTGAGTAGTGAACTGACTGCTGACTCCTGGGCTGAGTAGTGAACTGACTGCTGACTCCTGGGCTGAGTAGTGGACTGACTGCTGACTCCTGGGCTGAGTAGTGGACTGACTGCTGACTCCTGGGCTGAGTAGTGGACTGACTGCTGACTCCTGGGCTGACTGGTGGACTGACTGCTGACTCCTGGGCTGAGTAGTGGACTGACTGCTGACTCCTGGGCTGAGTAGTGGCCTGACTGCTGACTCCTGGGCTGACTGGTGGACTGACTGCTGACTCCTGGGCTGAGTAGTGAACTGACTGCTGACTTCTGGGCTGAGTAGTGGACTGACTGCTGACTCCTGGGCTGAGTAGTGGCCTGACTGCTGACTCCTGGGCTGAGTAGTGGACTGACTGCTGACTCCTGGGCTGAGCAGTGAACTGACTGCTGACTTCTGGGCTGAGCAGTGGACTGACTGCTGACTCCTGGGCTGAGTAGTGAACTGACTGCTGACTCCTGGGCTGAGCAGTGGCTTGACTGCTGACTCCTGGGCTGAGTAGTGGACTGACTGCTGACTCCTGGGCTGAGCAGTGGACTGACTGCTGACTCCTGGGCTGAGTAGTGAACTGACTGCTGACTCCTGGGCTGAGTAGTGGACTGACTGCTGACTCCTGGGCTGAGCAGTGGCTTGACTGCTGACTCCTGGGCTGAGTAGTGAACTGACTGCTGACTCCTGGGCTGAGTAGTGGACTGACTGCTGACTCCTGGGCTGAGTAGTGGACTGACTGCTGACTCCTGGGCTGGGTAGTGGACTGACTGCTGACTCCTGGGCTGAGTAGTGGACTGACTGCTGACTCCTGGGCTGAGTAGTGGACTGACTGCTGACTCCTGGGCTGAGTAGTGGACTGACTGCTGACTCCTGGGCTGAGTAGTGGACTGACTGCTGACTCCTGGGCTGAGTAGTGGACTGACTGCTGACTCCTGGGCTGAGTAGTGGACTGACTGCTGACTCCTGGGCTGAGTAGTGGACTGACTGCTGACTCCTGGGCTGAGTAGTGGACTGACTGCTGACTCCTGGGCTGAGTAGTGGACTGACTGCTGACTCCTGGGCTGAGTAGTGGACTGACTGCTGACTCCTGGGCTGAGTAGTGGACTGACTGCTGACTCCTGGGCTGAGTAGTGGACTGACTGCTGACTCCTGGGCTGGGTAGTGGACTGACTGCCGACTCCTGTACTGACTGCGGACTCTTTTTTTTTTTTGCAACTCCCGACTGCTGTCACGTGAGCGTATACTTCGCATGGAAACTATTAAAATATACAATCCAAGCAAGATGAAAATGGGTTCCCTTTTGAGTGTGACTGATCTCAGGATTTCTTCTTCATATAATCTCAGGGAGTTTTTATACACTGTCACTAACTGTTGACTCATTGGCTAACTTTTGGACTGACTGACACATTAACAAATTAGAAAACACTAAGAAATCCGAAAACAAAATAACAAATGGAAAAACAAAAGAACAAATCCGAAAACATAATGACAATTCAGACGGAAAAGGTAGGTATCGTTTGTGAATAGAACACTTACCGATCATTGGACGAGACACCTGTCATTCAAGATATACAGGTAGTATGAATTCTTATAACTTTGTTTCTTGTACATGTGTAAAGTTCTCCGTTTACTTTAAACTAATTTTTATTTTGATTAGTGCACATTTAAATATAAAAAAAATAACAGAAGTAAACATCGGCAAGGAGAAACTGGAATTAATTCAAATCTTTTTTGAGGAAGGACATTCATATGCAGTGATGTTGGAGATGCTGCAGTATATCATGACATAAAGATCAGTTTGTACACTTTTACACATATTTCTCCTGCTGCAGACTGTTGTACTTCAGACGCTTTATAGTCTGATATCCATAACTGGCTTTACCCAATGTTTACCATCCACGAAATTTCACAGTGAAGGACATTATACTTGGACTTGTAAGGAACAATAACAAAGACGACTTTCTTGTTAATAATATATTTCTGATGGGAAAAGAATACACAAATTCGAAATACTTGAAAGTGAAACCAACGAGTTTATTTCTTTCACAAAAGCCCATAAAGTGATAAAAAAAAAATGCAATGAATCTTTTATAGATTTCCTTTTATTTAATTTTATCATTATTATTATTGTTATTATTATTATTATTATTATTATTATTATTAGAAATTTTATTTATTTATCTTTTTCTTTTTGTATTTTCATGCACCTTTTCTGTGTATTGTAATGTAAATTGTACTTGTTATTGCCACGTTGTTTGTATATGGCTAATTGCTTTTAAAAAAATACAAAAAATACAAAAAGAAAAAAAAAAAGACTGTTGTACTTCCTGTAGATCTTGAATGACAGGTGTCTCTCGTCCAATGATCGGTAAGTGTTTCAGTCTCAAACGATACCCACCTTTTCCGGTTTGTCTAAATTGTTGTTGTGTTTTTGCATTTGTTCATTTGTTTTCGGCTGTTATTTTGTTTTGGGATTTGATATTTTGTTTTTGCATTTATTGCTTTTTTTCGTATTTGTTAGTGTTTTCTAATTTGTTAATTTGTTTTCTGATTAGTTAGTGTTTTCGGATTTGTTATTTTGTTTTTGGATTTGTTCATTTGTTTTTGCATTTGTTATTTTGTTTTCTAATTTATTAATTTGTTTTCAGATTTCTTTTGATGTGTTTTGCACTTCTCGGCCACTGTACTCCTGGACTGACTCCTGGACTGACTGCTGAATCCTTTATTATTAATATTTAATCATATAACCTGTTTTCATACTGTTTTTTCACCTCTCGACTGCTGCTACTGCTGTTTTTGCACTGCACTGTGCTTGCGTTTACATTTACTCTCTTGTTTATAGTCCTTTCAAATCCTCTTTTGCACATTACTGCATAATCAGAGAATACAATAGGTTTACTGGTCATCATTGTTTTGTGTTTTGTGTATTTGTCTATTTATCTTGTGTTGTCTTAATGTAGCACCAGGTTTCTGGAGGAACGTTGTCTCATTTCACTGTGTACTGCCTCAGCTATATATGATAGAAATGACAATAAAAGCTTCTTGACTTGACTAGAATATAAAATGACATGTCATACATGTGGAATATTCATATAAACCAGTTTTAAAGCAAAAAATATATAAATCTGCTGCATAAACAGTGGCTTGTCTTTTTTTTCACTCTTTCATAAATTAATGATATGAAAACAAAACCACAGCAGAAACCAAAAAGCCGTTGATCGTGAAAGTCTTTTAAAACATGCTGCTTGTTACAAAGAGCTGACACTGGAGATTCCTTCTATAATAAATACATTACAGAATTATTGTTCATATCAGTGTCATTTATTAAATTGTATTTAATTGTATTATTAAATAATGATTATTAATAATCCATTAATAAATAACAGCACCGACCACAGTTACACTATATAGAAAAAAAAAAAAAACAATTGGACTTTTCCAGCCAATTGTGGTTCTTCTGCAAACTGTTAATACAAAGTTGGGACGTATTCGGATGTGGTAGAATGAAATCTTCTCTTCATTTGAACAAGGAGACTCAAACCTATTTCACCATGTTAATGCCCCTGTGCACAATGCTAGCTCCTTTAAGATATGCTTTACATGCTTTAGAGTGGAAGATCTCCTGCTACAGAGCTCTAACCTCAATATTGATTGGAAATCTACTCAAAAGAGTGGAAATTATTATAACACAAAATGGAGACTCAATGCGGAATGGGGTGTTTAAAAAACACATTCAAATCATATGGTCAGGTGTCCACAAATTTATATTAATGGCCCTAACACGGTCGCAAAGTGCCAGAGTCTTGCAAATGTTTCAGCATGACTCTTAAATGTAAATGAGGCTTTGTTAAAGGCCGTGTTTGAAAGGTCAGTCCGCTTTGCGCGAGCTGATCTCTGCATTCCTGAAGCTCGAAGCGCATCCCCCCTCGATAAAACTTCCCTCACCATGGCAACCAAAAGGAGACGGTAGCAATTGAATTGAGTGAGGAAAAATTTTTTTCAAAGTTAACAGAGTCTAAAGTCAAACATCCAGCAAGGCATCGTTAGTGCATGACCCGATCGACCCTAGCGCATTACTAACGACCCGCCATTAATACTGCGCCCAAGGATGGAGAAAGCGATCCAGTTCGCTATTAGACACGATGTTGCGAACGCTAAACTCTCATATTGTCATAATATGCATATGAGTGTGTTATTATTCTCTATTAGTCATGCTAGTGGCAATTCGCTTGGTTTCATGTCTTCAGACCTTGTGTGACCTTGAGACCTGCGAGATCGAGTAAGCAAGAAAAGTCAAATCGACCTCTACAAACTTCCAGAAACGCTTCATACAACTCTCCACATGGATACACAAGTTCGTAGCCCCCTGATCATAATTCAGTGTGCAATTGTGTGCCTCCATCTTTGTGGTAACAGTCTGGGGAGGAACCACATATGGCTGGAAAAGTCAGATGTTCAAGGTAGCCTTGACAAAGGGTCCCCTCTGGTAGTCTGGAGGAAAATATTCCAAGTTGGCCTTGACAAAAAAACCTGTGTGATGCAATAAACTTCATTTGTTTAACAGGAAATGTTGCCAATTTTACCAGTTATAAGTCCAAAGCTGGAATGGAGGCACCTATGACCAGTGTTCCTGTGTCTTTCTTTTCAGATTTGCCCTACCTCTGGATGTACTGCCCTTCATTAGAAACCTAAAGTTTCTGAGCAACTGAAGAACTTTAAGGATGGATTTGGACTGTGATTAATATTAAAACTCAAAGACAATGGCTCAGGACCACAGTTTGCACGAACAGATCTGCATTTAAGCACCCAACACTGAATGGTCCACCTCAACAATAATGGAATTGTAATGAATATTTGGTGCCACCCAGATGATAATGGGTGGGCCTTTTAAATTTGGTTCCACTGAGGGTTCTTCCCCATGCCATCTCAAAGAGTTTTTCCTTATCACAGTTTTCCACTAGCTCCCTTATTGCATTTTAATTTTATAACATTTCTTTTTCTGTAAAGCTGCTTTGGGACAATGTTCATTGTTAAAAGTGCTCTACAGAAAAAAAAACTGAATTGAATTGAATGTTGAGGATCACTTTGACTATCTGGCATTTCCAAAGAAAGTGTGGACAGTTTATACAGTTTGGTATCAGATAGTTTGGAGACTAGCTCAATTCACAAGAAAGTATGTTATCTATGTTTATACGCTATCACCTTCGAAATAGTCCCCTTGCACAGGAATACAGTGCTCCCTGGAAGTCTTCTTTTCTAAGCGTGTCAGGCCCCTTTTGCGATTCACGCTGGATCTTCGCAACAGTGTCAAAAACGACAACCTTTGAGCTGGGTCTTCATCTTCGAGAACTGGGCAAAGTCCGCAGCAGCCAAATCTGGCGAGTAGGGTGGGCGCGGAAGTGAGATCATGTACTAGATTGTTCTCCGATAATCATCATGCAAAAGTTGCCGAATGGTTTCCACATTTTGAGCTTGTTGAAGGTCTTCCTGATCTCTTATGGTCTTCCAGTGATGTTCTTCTGTTCTTAAAGCGCATGTGAAACACCTTAAACGACTCGTTGCAGCATCTCCCTATGCCGAACCTATGTCATGTTAAACGTCTCTGTGGCAAATTTGCTCAGATTCATGCAGAATTTCACGTTTGCTTTTTGTTCTAACCTGCTGTCCATGATTAAATCGCAGATGTGGTACTGCACGTGGTTAGAATAGCACCGGTTTGCACCATTAGTCTCGAAACATTTAAATACCATAGTAACAAGTTCAACGTTCGTGATTTGGGAAACGTACAGGGAACGTACATTAGGAATGTACAGGTTATTCCTTGCATTTATGGAGATACTGTACGCCGGCCCTTATTCACTTGTAGTCCTTGGGTATGCTGAAAAGTGCAGCAACCTCACACAAGAAGCCCCCCATTATGATTAAAGCCTAAACATCATAGAGCAGCATTCCTACTATGTATGCATAGCTGATTCACATGAATAGTAATTGAGCTGCTCTCCGAACGCATCCTTTTCGAAAGCATTTCTTTGATTCATTGCAGAGCATTTCGCGTCTCCGAAAGCAACACAGGGCCGGCACGGCAGGTGAAACAGATGAGATAGAGGCATCAATTAATAAATGTAATAAAGTCCTTTTGCTGTCTTTTCGTTCCTTTGCATCTTGCGATAAATCAGCGGGTTCTTCCATTTCCACTTCCAGGGTGCGTCAAACACAGGGCTGTGCAGCAATCCTCTGTGTTTCGATGACAAGCGAAGAACAAAAGACCCAAATGCAATCCAGCACCTTTCCTTTCAAGGCGATAGCTCCGTGATGAAAAGAAATGACTCCAATAGTGCCCCCCCACACACCTTTTTTCCCATCAACATGCCCTTTTATTATTTCTCCACCAGTCCCACTGCACTGCTACAATGCTTTATTTGTAATAACCTCCATCCATTAAATTGGATTTCAGCACATTTTATGTAAGATGTATTATAGTAATCCGAGGTGGTGGGAATAATTATATTGTGGCTCCTTTTTCTATCAGTTCTCCCCCCACTCCTCACACATCCTCTTCTCGCAAAACTTTCTCAATCACTATCTGATGGAACAAAAAAAAAAAAATTCGCATGGATGCTCTCATGTGAAAACACGCTTTCATTCTTGCCTTCTTTCTCTCTCCTCCTTCTAAGTCTTGAAAAGAGAATAAAGATTTTCTTTCTTACAATCCCAAGTTAATAAAACAATCCACAACAAACAATATGTTTGAAGAGTCAACCAGCAACCTGACAAAGCCAATCTATTTTTATATTTTTGTTAATTGCTTCACGAAGGCAGCACTTTTCATAAGTACAATCTTATGAAACGAATAAACAAGCGTTAACTGGAGCATTGCCTTAAAACAATGTTCATTACCATAATCCTAATTACAGGAATGGCGAAGGGAAGCATCTCTGCATGGAAATGTGAAAATTGAATGTGGAGAGAAGCTGTTTAGCAGACGAGCGACACTTCTCTCCTCGCCGAAACGGCCGGCGCATAAATGATCCATGTCCCAAATCAGCCAATAAATTAGAGGAATAATGAAAGTGAAGAGGCAATTTAAGGTACCCTTGTTCACTAATCAGGCCGATGGCTTCCACTCAGAGAAGCTAAAAGATTGCTGGGCTTCAGGTTTTAAATTCTGCAGAATTTCAGGAAATTTGTTCGTGTATACATGTTCAAAACATTACAAGGGAATAGGGTCATAAAAAAAATTTGAATTGGGGTTAAAAGAAATGAATATTATGATGTATTAGATTAAATGTAATTTTTGGCTAATAAAAAAAAAAAAATTCTATATACAGTGCCCTCCACAATTATTGGCACCCCTGTTTAAGATGTGGTCGTGGACTTCAAAAAATTCTCCTTTTTTTTTTAAACAACATAGAACCCAAATGCAAAAAAAGAGAAAAATCCAACCTTTTATTTAAGTACAATACTTTGGTGGTAAAAAAATCACACATTTAGAAAAAAAAAAAAACTTGAAATCATGTGTGCCACAATTATTGGCACCCCTGATGTTAATACTTTGTACAACCTCCTTTTGCCAACAAGACAGCACTTAATCTCCTCCTATAACATTTCACAAGATTGAAGAACACAGAGAGAGGGATTTTTGACCATTCTTCTTTGCACAATCTTTCTAGATCATCCAGCGTCCTGGGTCCTCTCTTATGCACTCTTCTCTTTAGCTCGCCCCACAGGTTTTCGATTGGGTTGAGGTCTGGGGACTGAGATGGCCATGGGAGGACCTTGAGTTTGTGACTGCTGAACCACTTTTGTGTAGATTTTGCCACATGTTTTGGATCATTATCCTGCTGAAAGACCCAATGACGACCCATCTTCAGCTTTCTGGCAGAGGCCATCAGGTTTTTATTTAAAATATCCTGGTACTTCAAAGCGTTCATAATGCCATGCACCCTAACAAGGTTCCCAGGGCCTTTGGAAGAGAAACTGGCCCACAGCATCACAGATCCTCCACCATACTTCACGGTGGGCATGAGGTGCTTTTCGGCATACTCATCTTTTGTTTTATGCCAGACCCACTTAGAGTGTTTGTTGCCAAAAAGCTCAATCTTAGTCTCATCTGACCAAAGCACACGATCCCAGTTGAAGTCCCAGTACCGCTTAGCAAACTCCAGACGTTTACGTTTGTGAGTGTTAGTGAGAAAAGGCTTTTTCCTTGCATGCCTCCCAAACAGCTTGTTGGCATGTAGAGAGCGTCTGATGGTTGTTTTGGAGACTCTGTGACCCCAAGATGCCACTCTTTGATGCAATTCTGTGACGGTGAGCTTGGGAAATTTTTTTACTTCTCTTACCATCCTCCTCACTGTGCGTTGTGGCAAGATAAACTTGGGACCTCTTCCAGCCTTGTTTGTCACTGTTCCAGTTGTTTTAAACTTCTTAATGATTCCTCTGACTGTAGATACCGGCAAGTTAAGGCGAGTGGCTAGTTTCTTGTAGCCATTGCCTGACTTATGAAGGTCGACACACATCTGCCTTACTTGAATGGTGTGTTCTCTTGTCTTTGCCATGTTGACAAATGGGTAAGAGAATTAGGCCTCTGTGTCACGTCATATTTATACCCCAGGGAAACAGGAATTCATGAATTACTAATTAAAAGTCCCTAGATACCCTGACCAACCTTAGCAACTACAGAAAAACATATTAAAAAAAATAAATAAATAAATTTTTCAGAGGAATTGTTAGGGGTGCCAATAATTGTGGAACACATGATTTCAAGTTTTTTTTTTTCTAAATGTATGATTTTTTTTACCACCAAAGTAATGTACTTAAATGAAAGGTTGGATTTTTCTCTTTTTTTGCATTTGGGTTCTATGTTGTTTTAAAAAAAGGAGAATTTTTAGAAGTCCACGACCACATCTTAAACAGGGGTGCCAATAATTGTGGAGGGCACTGTATATATATATATATATATATATATATATATATATATATATATATATATATATTATATATATATATATATATATATATATTTTTTTTTTTTTTTTTTTTTTTTTTAACAGTGATGTATTTGATTAAATGTAATTTTGGCTAATTAAAAAATAAATATATATATGTATATATATATATATATATATATATATATATATATATATATATATATATATATATATATATATATATATAAGCTAATTTTACTCTCTACTTTACATTTATGATTTAAGAAATGTTCTTTTATATATGTACTTCCACACTATTTTAATTGACAATGAATGTTACCAATTACATTTTGCACCTCTGTTGAAGATTTTAGCAAGGCTCAACACTCCCCTACCGACATCTGCTGCCTGTGAGTGACTTTTTAAAACTGCTGGTCTAATCTCCAGTCTAAAAAGAGCTCAGAAAATAAGAAAAAACTTAAAATAATTCACTTTCGTTTTATCTGTCCATCGAATACTAAAGGTTCTTCTACTTTGTGAAATGATACTGTAATTGTATTTTATTTTTTTTACTGCTTTACTACTATGCCTTTTTTTGTTTTGATCTTTGTTTCATTCTGGCATGTTAAAGAGACTGTTGTGATGATGGTTAATGCAGAGTTCAGGTGTACAATCTGATTTGTATTTTTCAGGAAATAAAACCTCACAAATCAACAGTTTTTGGCTTTTCATGTGTCTTGGTACTGTTTAAATCAGATACTCAGACTTTTACTCAAGTCATATTGGAATTGGTGACTTTTAACTTGTAATGGAGTAAGTTTGGCAGTAAGGTATATACTTTTACGTATGCATTTCTGGTACACTTTACACCTCTGGAAATGCACCAATGAGTCCTTGCATAATTAAATATGCATAGATTTGCATACCTACAACCCAAATGTTAGTTTTTGAAATGTTGTTAGAGTGAAAGGATTTTAATACAAATCAGCCTTTATAAGCCAAATTCTTCTATAACAACTTTCTCATGAAATGTACTAAAGTGAATGTAAATGTTTTACAAGGTACTATACACACACACACACACACACACACACACACACACACACACACACACACACACACACACACACACACACACAGGAAACTTCCAAAGAAATTACCAAAAAAAAAAAAACCTGAGCGTTTTGATGCTCCTGCCTGTTTGCATTATCGATGCACATGAAGGGAAACTTCAAATAAACCAATTGGAGATCTTAATCAGACATCACACCTATCTACCTTTTATTGAGAAATTATTGAGAAATTCCATATACAGTACCTGTAATAAGTTTGGAAACATCTTTTTTTTTTTTTGAGAGACACATGCATGTTCCTTTTGTTTTTAATGCAACAAAACAGTATGAATATTTGACCAAACAAATATATAAATATACAGACTTTATTTTAAGTTGAAAATCCTTCTTTAGCATGAATAACAGCTTTACACACTCTCAGGACCTGGACAGCTAGTTTCTTCAGCTGAAATACTTTGCTGTGCCTCTTGTAAAACTTGCCAAAAGTTGTTCTTCACTCATTGGAGATTCTTTTCTTGTGATCCAGTTCATCTCAGAGCAGTTCAATAGGATTTAGGTACGGTGACTGGGCAGGCCAATTGTCTTTTTTTTGTATGGTGAAGTTAATTCCAATGAGCCACAGTCCAGACGGAATTGCATGGTGCTGAAGTATGGAATGGTTGCCATGCTGGTTCCTTTCACCCAGAATAAGTCTCCAACCTTCCCTGCTCCAAAACAACCCCAAACCATTAAGTTTCCATCTCCATGTTTGATTGTGGGGGTGACATCTCTCCTGTTCTCTGTCTTACATAAGTTCAAAGACAAACGTATCCAATTTAAACTCATCTGTCTAATTATCTGTCCAATGTCTGTCAGTTTTTCACTTTCACCTAGTTTGTTGCATAGAAATAAAAGAACCATGCATGTGTCTCAAAAACCATAAAAGACTAGCTGTACATCCATTCAGGTCTCATGAAATACTGTTGGGAATTTAATAAGGAGTATAGATGAATCTTCTTCCAACCTTTTGACCCTACACTTCAGCATGACCCTTTGCACCTTATCATCCATGCTTTCTTTTTTATCTCATCCTGTCTTCTCCTCTCAGAAATCGCTCTTAAAAGTAAAGCTGATAGTAATAACAAGTGAACTCGGTATTGACCAAGACTGCTGCCAGCAGTTCAGATAGAATTTATACACACTGCTCTTTTTTTTTTTCTTCTAAAAGATGAAGAGTGTTAAAACTAATGTGAGAGAGAATAACTTGGCAGGTGAAGACGGGCAGACAATCAAACCTGACAGTGCTCTATCAGCAGCATGAGGAGGGGCGATGTTCATTATTTTAACATTTTAATAAGGTGCTGTTTCCACTCTGCACTCGCACAAAATCTTGCAGTCTAGCATTTAAAACGTAGACAGAACGTCGTTTTTTGTGAGCGCAGTATGAGGTATGATTAGGCAATTAAGAGCGATTAAGAGCATAAACAGCACAGCTGTCAAATTCTTAAACCTCTGTGAAGCTGCTAGCTTTCAATTCATTTGTGCTCATGCTGCATTTAATCGAGTGCACTGAAAATCCCTAAATTTATACTTGTTGTATCTGTTAGTGTTACAGACAGCAAATCAATGAGACTATAAATGCGTGGAAAAAAAGTATTGGGACACATGATATTTTAGGCATGTGTGGTTCTTGCGCAAACTGTTACTACAAGGTCGGAGGCACACAACTGCCAGGAAACCGCGCCTAATCCTTGCTGACTATGTTGCTCCACCCCCCGGGTTTCTCCAAGGTGTTTGCTTGGCCCCTAGGTTTTGCTGACAACGTAGTCCAGGCCTCCACAGAGGGTGTTGCTCCGTCTCAGACCTTCGCAGAGGGTGTCGCTCTGCCTCAGACCTCTGCAGAGGGCGTCACTTCTCCTCAGACCTTCGCAAAGGGTGTCGCTCTGCCTCAGACCTCTGCAGAGGGCGTCACTCCTCCTCAGACCTTCGCAAAGGGTGTTGCTCTGCCTCAGACCTCCGCAGAGGGCGTCGCTCCGCCTCAAACCTCCACAGAGAGCATCGCTCCGCCTTATCTCACCGGCCAGAAAGTGCTTGGGGCAGCCACCTGGAGGCTCCCTGCATGCTTCATCTGGCATTTCCATCTACGGCGTTCTACCCGGTGGCAGTTCGCCTTAAGTCCCGCTGTGTCCGCCGCTGCCACCAGCCTTTTTTCATGCCACAGGATTTTCGTGCCTGTCCAGTATTTCCCTACACCTCCAGCAGTGGTTAATTTATTGGACTTTGGATCGGAAGGTCACAAGTTTAAATCCCATCACCACCTAGCTGCCACTGCTGGGCAGTCCCCTGCACAGTTGTAAGTCTCTGTGGATAAGGGCATCGGCCAAATGGCATAAATGTTCCAACAAGTGGAAGATCTTGAGTGGCCTACTACTGACCTCAACCCTATTTAACACATTTGAAATAAATGGAAACAGCACCCCAGCCCTCCTCACCTCACCTACATCAGTACCTGACTTTACTAACACCCTTGTAGCTGAATGAGCACAAATCACCACAAGTACACTCCAAAATGTAGTGGAACATTTTCCCAAAAGAATAGAGGTCACTATAACAGCAAATGGAGACTTAGTGTGGAACGGGATGTTCAAAAATCACTTATGGTCAGGTGACCACAAACGTTGTCCCTATAGTGTATCTTTGTTTTTATGACACTGTAATAAAAGAGCATTGGTATTATGGAACGCTTTGGGTCTTGAGTCTGCAACACTAGCCCTCTTCAGTGCAGTGCTGAAAGGCATCTTTTATTTTTGGGAGGTGTGTATATGTGTGTGTGAGGGGGTGGTGTTAAGCAGCCTTCTGGGTAATCTCCAGGGTGAGCTAATTAGCACCAAATACATGAGGAGAAAACCAAGTGCCTTTTCAACTTGTGATAAAAAAAGACAGCCGGAGTTTCATTCTCTCGACTGCCTCGCTGGCAAATTGCCTGCTAAATGAAAGCAGTATTTCGCTATCCGTATCCGAGGCTTCCTTGAACTCCGAAAGCCTTTTCTCTGAAAGAGGAAGAGGAAGAAGAATCTCTTTTTCTTTAGTTTTGTTACTTTTTTCTGAAACGCTTTCTTAGCGGTACCCAATTCTTTTTGGAAGCCTTTCAGGGCAAACTTAGTTGGATGCTTTGGAAATAAATTTGAAAAGAAGAACAAGGAAAAAATAAGAAAGAAAAAAAGAAAAAGAAAAGCAAAGCTTGGAATTTGAACCGAATACTAGTGCATACAATTAGCGGGCGTGAGAGGAAAGTGTGACACAATCTATCAGCCGAAAAGCCCTGAATGGATTTTGTTCAGTTAAAAATCGCAGACAAAATGTCATATCCAGCATGGTTAAATAATCTCCATTTTCTTACATGTTTGCATAAATGACTGCAATGTTTCCTTATAAATCAGTAAAATCTAATCAATTAAATTAAATAAAACACTTTCGCAACAACCGCAACCCTCGTTTTATTTGCTTCTGATGAAAAAGATTTAGGACACCGGACTTTTTCAGCCATATGTGCCTCTTCGCAAACTGTAACATCATTTTGGATATACAGAATTGTACAGGATGCCCAAACATGTTTGAGCATGCCTTTGTTTACAAAACGAGCTCCGTGAAGCTATGCTTTACATGGATTGGAGTAAAAATTTTAGAGGCCTCCTACAGAGCTTTGATTTTAACCCTATTGAACACCTTTAGGATAAATTAGAATCCTGACTGCATCCCAGGCCTCCTCACTGTACATCAATTCCAGCTCCACAAGCACACTCCAAAATCTAGTGGTACAGCTTTCCAAAAGAGTAGATTTTAGTATATTATTATTATAATAGCAAATAGGGACTAAGGTTGGAATGGGATGTTCAGGAAACAGATACAAATCTTACGCTCAGGTTTCCACAAACATCTGTTCATATAGTATGTACAGTAATTTAGATATGAAGTGTAATTACCGTATTTTCCGGACTATAAGCCGCTACTTTTTTCCCACGCTTTGAACCCCGCGGCCTAAACAACAAAGCGGCTAATTTATAGATTTTTTCTGCGTTTTCCCGATTTCACAAGCTTCATGCCAAAAAACTGAGCCCCATAACATTAGACTAATGAAATTGCCGAACGGGTTTAGGTGAAACAATGAAATCTTTAGATTAAATCAGATGCGCTCCCACTGAATCGGGCCGCACCACATCATAAATATGGATGATGTTCCTCTGACGTTTGACAGGCCGCTCACTCGGACTGTCAACAGGAAATGTGAATCATTCGTCACGCTGAAAACAACCGGGCATGAAAACACACTTCACCTGTGTTCTGAGCTGCACGGCATCGGGAGAAAAGCTTCACCGGTGGTGATTTTTAAACGCACGACGATGCCAAAAGATAAACTCCCGAGAGAAATTGTTGTGAAAGGAAGGAGGAAGACAGTGAACAATGACTTTCTTGGTAGGCTACTGTTTAGATACAAGCCGTGTAACAGACACTGTCTTTCATTAAAGCCTGTGTAAAGTTAATTAGTTTCAGTGTAGACACCTGCAGCTTATAGACAGGTGCGGCTTATTTAAGTTCAAAATAAAAATCTTTGTCAAATTCAGTGGGTGCGGCTTATATTTGGGTGCGTTTAATAGTCCGGAAATTACGGTATATATTTTGAGAATTTTTGGGAGCACTGGCTGTCGTTTATGAGTTTTATCACTACTCCAACATTTATACGGCTAGTTTTTAATTCGTTTTGATTTAATTCAGTTCAATTCAATTCAATTTTATTTTATTTATATAGCTCGTTTAACAAAGGATATTGGCACAGAGCATCTTTTGTCAGCATTTAAAGTTTACAGTTTTCTTTATTTAAATATTCTTGAATTATTGTTTTGATTTCCTGTATTCTTCACTTTTTGTCAGCTTGCATTTCTCTTTTTTCTTTTTAGAAGAGCACCTATTTTAAAGTGGTGAGTGGAGGCTATTCCCATCGCAACTGCAAACACAATACAAAAACACATTAAGGTACATAGATTCTCTGATATGGAAGCATCCAACTTATTCAGCGTATGGAGTGTGGAATGTGTAGTCTTTCTCTGTTGCTAGCGATTATCTTATCTGTGAGAAGTAAAGTTAATTAGCTCTTTGACGAAGTTAGCTTTTCCCTGAATTCAGCATTAGAGCCCTCGCAGTGGGGCGAGTGGGTGACGACTCGGCGAAATACTCTCAAAGCCAAAGGTAACGCTAAGGCTGGCCCACAGGAGCACCAATTCTCTCCACTTTACGTGTCCAACAGATTTGCTCTCCTTAGTGAAGAACCTGCTGAAAAAACTGAAAGATCTCTGGATAAGCAGTGTTGGGCAACGTTACTTTTAAAAGAAATGCATTACAATATTGAGTTCCTCCCCAAAAAAGTAACTAATTAAGTTACTTAGTTACTTTTTATGGAAAGTAATGCGTTATATTACTTTTGCGTTACTTTTGCGTTACTTGTTTCTCTTTCACGCCTTACAGGTGTAACAGGTGTAATATAGATAATTGGCATTAAGAAATAAGTTATATTGGGGCAAAAGACATTTCCTAAACATTTAAAATGCTTAATAACTTCTTAGAGAACAATAAGATCAATTTTGACCACAAGGCTGAACACTTTCCAGTCGCACTTCTGTACACTGCTTTTCAATCTGCCTTCGCCGTCAGGAATGTAACTATCGTTCGTGTATATAAGGTTGAGGGTGTGGGCTGCACACCGGTGATGTGGAGGGAGAACATACCTTTCGCTGTCATCAGGTAAAACGTGCAATTCCGTAAATATGACCTCGTCCTCGTCTACATCATTCTCTGGCAGTTTATCTTCCCACAAAGAGCAAATAAGCTGTGAATTTGCTCTCTCTCTCTCTCTCTCTCTCTCTCTCTCTCTCTCTCTCTCTCTCTCTCCGCTGCGATGGCATCGTACATGTGTCTCCCACAGAGAACTTTTATTCTGAGCAGTCCATAGATCTGCAGTGGTGGAAAGTCGGCAAAAGTTTTCTATATTTCTGTCTCCATTTCCATATATGCAACATTATACACACACACACACACACACACACACACACACACACACACACACACTGTAGTGCTGTGCTTTGCATGCAGATGTTTTTTTTTGAAGTGGTATTTTTTGCAGTTGACAAGAGCTTTTCACCAACACATAATCTACACTTAACCATTATTCCCTTCTCTTTTTCCTCGACTATTTTAAAATAATAAGAATACTTCCATCACAGTAATGTAATGCTCTGGTTTGCCAGCTTCTGTTCCCGCGGCTCGCACGTATGAGTGCGCGATTCTACGTGACTACGTTCATTTTAATTCAGTATTTATTTTTTTATGCAGAATAATTTTACTGAAAAGTAACTCACATTACTTTTTAAAAAAAGTAACTCAGATATTAATGTGTAAATTTATAAAGTAACACGCTACTTTACTCGTTACTCCAGAAAAGTAATATTATTACGTAACGCACGTTAATTGTAACGCTTTACCCCCAACACTGGTTATAAGAGACTCTATTCTGAGGCACATAAATTTAGCCAGGGCACCAGACATAGCAGTTTAGCTTAGGTTTTTAGGAAACCATAAGTTTTTTAAGTTTTTCAAACAGGAGCTAATGATATATGCAGTCGACAGTCAAAGGTTACTAAAAGTAACATTATAGAGGTGTGTAAATTAGCGAACTCAATGTCCAATGCAGTAATATGCTCTGGGTCCATACCAAAGCGGCATGGCGATGTAGCTTACAGAAGGTTATGGTCGCTGAACTGCTGGATGTTGAAGTGGTGCTCTAAAAACAATGTTGGCTTCATAGATAATTGGAGCAATTTGAAGGGCAAGGCTGGCCTGTTAGGGCGGGATGGTATACATCCCATTCAGGAACGTGCTGCTCTCATTTCTTGTAATATATGTCATAGTTTCAGAACAGCAGCAGTTAACCAGTGACTATTCAGAGCCAAGGTCAAGGAGCAGACAAACAGGCTAAACCAACCGTCTGCTAGCTGCATGGAGTCGTCACTCAAGGTCCACCAAATTGAGACTGTGTCTGTGTCTGTCTCTGAAGCAACAGCAAAATGTGGAAAAAATTTCTCAGAAATTCTGTTTAAGAAACTTAAATAACATTTAATTAAATAAGACTGAATGCACAGCCAGCACCTCTGATTATTGACGAAATCAGTAGTTTAATGTATTGTGTTTGACAGAAATGTGAATTAAACCGAACAAATATCTAGCATTAAATGAAGCTAGGAGGCGGTGTCATAGCTATTTATAATATTAATCTCAGCGTCACACAAAAACTAAACACAAATGCACACAAATTCTTTACACCAACATAAAATATTTAGTCTCCATAAGCAAGTCTAGTTAGTCAATTCCATTCATTATTCTTTTTAGACCCCAGAGCCTAAATTAAGCATTAATTGTTGATGACTTTAATATATATTTTAATAATCAGAAAGGTTCCTCAAGAACAGCAGTTGTGTCCATTGTAGATTCAGTAGCAATTAATCAGAAAGGTATAGGACCCACTTATATTGGTGGACACACTCTTGATTTAATACAAATGTTTGGATTAGATATGAAAATATAGTTTCCACAGTGTGAAGCTATTTTAGATCATTACCTTATCGCCTTTAAAATCTGCCTCAGCTATAGTTAAGCGTCCATTTACGTCAACTGCATCAACAAGGTTAATCAACAATCTTCCGGAGTTATCGACATTAATTAGATCTACGTTTGACCCCTCAGAGCTCGACTGGGCTACTGAATGCCAAGAATCAACATTCAGTTACATTCTAGATGATTGAGCTCCCCTTAAAACCAAAATGATCAGAGAGAAAAAAATGGAGTACAGTGGTATAATGATCATATGCTCACCTTGAAACAGACCACTCGGAAATTAGAACGTCAATGGCATCAAACCAAATTGACAGTATTTCAAATAGCATGAAAGGAGAGCCTCCTGAGTTATAAAAAAGCTCTTAGTGCTGCTCGATCAGCATATTTCTCCACCCTCATAGAAAATAACAAGCAAAATCCTGGATTTTTATTCAGTACTGTAGCAAAATGAGCAGGAAATACAAGCGCTGCACTAACAAGCACACCATCAATAGGCAGTGATGATTTCATTTAGGAGAATGACTTAATTACATTTATTTCCTCATCTAAATCATTAACTTGTATTCTTGATTGCTTGCCTATAAGTTTCTTTAAAACAGATAATTCCAGAAGTTTTAAAAATAATAAAATATTCCATGAGCACTGGTTATGTACCTCAATCCTTTAAACTGGCTGGTATCAACCCCTTAAGTAAGAAACCTGACCTTGACCCTTGTCAGCTGTCCAACTATAGGCCATTATTAAACCTCTTCTTTATCTCCAATATTCTAGAAAAGGTTCTAGCACAGCAGTTCATAGCACAGAGACAGTGTAGTGTTGGTTAAAGTGGTAATGTTAAGGAGTGTGTAAATGACATTAGACAGTGGATGCTTGATAACTTCCTTCTGGAAGTACTTTTACTAGGACCACATGCAGCTAGAAGTAAACTTTCGGATTATGTAGCATCCCTGGATGATCTTTCTGCTTCAGTGTGTACAGCAGTTAAGACCTTGGTGTAATTATTGACTCTAGTCTTCTTTTTGAAGCTCATGTGAATAATATTATCAGGATTGCCTTCTTTCACCTTAAAAATATTGCAAAAATTAGAAACATGATGTCGTTACAGGATGCAGAAAAAAACAGTTCATGCTTTTGTTACATCTAGATTAGACTACTGTAACGCTTTACTGTCTGGGTGTTTGAGTAAGTGTTTTGGTTAGTCCAGAATGCAGCAACAAGTGTCCTTACCAGATCTAGGAAATATGACCACATCTTTCCTGTTTTAATCAGTCTCTCCATTAAATCTATCATTAATTATAAAAGACTACTTTGTATAAAGCGCTTAACAGGCTCGCGCCTCAGTATCTGCATGAACTTCTTTACCATTATGATCTCCCACGCCTACTTAACTCAAAAGGTGCAGGCTATTTGTTGGTACCTCAAATAATAAAGACTACAGCAGGGTGCAGACCTTTCTCTTTAAAGCCTGACATGGGAAAAAAACTCCCTGAGACGATGTCAGAATGAAACTTTGAGAGGAACCAGACTCAAAAGAGAACTCATTCTCATCTGGGTGACACCATTCATTACAGTTCAATCATTGTTGAGAGGATCAACTGTTCACTCATGGACTCATTGATTGCAAAACTGTTCATGGCCACTGCAGTGCTAAACCATTGTTGCAGAACTGTTTGTATGAATTACAGCTTTCTGCCTTAATATTATTTTTTTCTATAAAGATTATTCATATCCAATAAAAAGGATGAAGTTGAAGTGTCTCCCAGATTGTAATTAGTTCAGACAAATCCAATTTAAACCCATTAGGACCCCATTAGCATCATATATGCTCCATTTAACATTTGGAGATCTATTCTTGTAATCAGGAACGGGTAGTAAAATCAAGCAGCAAAATGACCAATGAGATGAGGCTGGAATCATTCAGTTATGCACGCACACACACACACACACACACACACACACACACACACACACACACACACACACACACACACACAAATTCTACAGAAAAAAACCCACAAAAGTATAAATGGTTCAAAAAGAGCAACTGTTCTGATCTCAAGCTTTTCTAAAAAAATTTTTTATATACCAGTTTCTTCTCCTCTGTCATCCATTGTGGAATTGAAAACAGTTATTAAATCCACACGAATATCTTTGAGCTTGTGCAGTTTGCTACAGATGTGGTTTGTGAGCTCTGACTAGAACGCCATCCGATCAAAGGACGAAAATGAAAATGCAGACGTGATCGAACGCCTTCTAGAGGGTCTGGGAGTGGTCAAGTCGCAATCTGTTTGGTTAAAGCAACAGCTTGCAGCAACATGTAATTGTAAGCTTTAAGACGCCTGCAGTGTTTACTGGAGATGAGCGAATCCGGATTGATCTGGTTTAAATAACCCAATGCTTTACTTATATGACTCGGGATTCATGAGTCATTCTCTTCCTTTTCTCACAGTAACAACAACATCTGTAAATACAAGATGTATAAATTACACCATTTAGTTGTTCCAAGTTGTTGTTAGCAAGTAATTGAAGCAACAAGTAGCAGACTGAGGTGTCCAGGAAACTTCCAGTTTCAGATCAGAAACACGAGGGACTCAGTTTCACGGGTCTTATACTTGTCCTAGCTGATCCACCTAACCCAATGGGATTGGGGTAGCGAAACAGATCTGAGGGACTTGTAAATGGGATTCATGAGTCCACAGATTCGGTGAATTCTAAGGATTTAGTGAGTGCCCTCTAGTGAAATTCCAAGGCAAAATCAGGCAGAATCCCTACTGACTCTTGGGACTCATGAGACTCAGATGCGTTCACTGAGTGATTCAGAAGGATTTCAGATTTGAATTTTCCATCTCTGGTGTTCACCGTGAAGGCAGATCAATACCTTTGAACCAACATATGATGTGACTGCTGAAATCTGATTGGATAGAAACTCGAACCTCAACTTACACTACTTGAAGCGTCACAACCAAGAGTAACACTATGAAATGAAAAGAATAGACTATTGGGTAAAATGTAATAAATATTCATCGACAAAAATATATTAAAACGATAAGTCAGTGAGTTTAGGCCAGCAGAGAACGTTTTGCTGGCCCTGATGGCCCACCACTGATGAATAGTAGAAGTATTATTAATAGTAGTAAGGGAGTAGGAGGAGAAGTATTTGAGTTCCACTGAGGAGAACCGAAAGTGCCTTCCTATTTTACAGAGAGTAGAAAGACATTATAAGCATCACCTCCAGTCTTAACATCTGTCTTAACCTGATATTGCTGTGCTAGGCTTTTGTAATATCTGGACCTTGAAAACACACACACACATTGCGAAGTCAGCACCAAATAGCAGGGCTTTTAAACTGTGTGGCAGAGTGCATTGGTAATTTCCATAAATACACCTGACTTTGCCCTTTTCAAGTATTAGAGGAATTTTCTCTGTCTTTTTTCTTATTAGCGTTTCTCTGCCAGAAATGCTAACATATACACAAACACAGCATTTAAAGTTCATTTCCATTTCATCTCCTCGGAGTCGGTATCGCAGGCACGAATCGCAGACATATTATACCAGAGCGACTGCTGAGGTGCACAACTTTTTTCACGCAGTTTCTCGTTGTGTAGTTTTTTTAGTGTAACAGTTTTTCTTCAAGAAGTTTTCTTTTTCACTGGTTATTATGTAATAGTTTCTCGATCGTGATGTCTTTTTGCGTACACTTTCATTTTAGAAATTTGATGTGATGTGAGTTTTTTGTTACCAGTTTCTTATCATATAACATTTTATTTGTTTTATTTTTATAAAAAAAAAATTTTATTGCAGCAGGTTCGCATTTTGTAGTTTTTATTTTTTCTTAGTTTTTCTCATTGTGTAAAATTGTTTAATTGTAACAGTTCCCCATTCTGGAACTTCGAGCTGCGTCTCAACGCTTTTCCGAACGCCTCACATTGTCCACGCTCTGAACTATGTGTGAAATCCGGCCAATAGGCAAGTCGTGACGTCATCAGCGGGCGACGTCGCGTAAACCAGGAAGCTACAAAATGGCTGCGCTGTGGTAGCGAAACTGGCTTCTGCTTGTTTAGGTAAGCGCTTTGTGTGTATCTGCGCAGCCATGAGCTTACATGCAGTCGGATGTGTTGTTTGCTTAGCTAAGGAGCATGCTTAGTCGGCTCTCGAGGGAGTCGGCTATTAGCATTTTTAGCCGTGTGGCTATGCGCTTCCGGCTGCTGGCCGAGCTCCTGTTCCCCAGGGAAAGCACTCATTTGGTATTGCCAACAAAAGCCTCTTCGGCTCTAGTAGGTAGGGCTACGCAGCAGGTCAGGCCCGGAGTTGCCTCCACACGATGAGTGTGTTACAGACATACCAGGCTGACCTGCTTTGAAAAATGGTGAGGGCTTTGGCTCTGGGGCTGAAAGTTAGGAGTTACGTCGTGCTGCGACCTAACCCTCGGGCCACCAAGGTACAGCGCAGCGGTTGGTTGGTCAATGTCAGCCCTAGTGTCCACAGAAGCCTTTTTTAGGGCTGGATGCCATGGTGCAGACATGGCCGAGGCTCCTGGTAGCACCTTGATGGCCAGGCAGACCATGGTTTGCGAGCCTGGTGTCCCTTCTCGAGGGCCCTCCATGGTAAATTCCTCCCAGGAGGGATTTCCTCCCGCAGGCAGGGGGAACCCTTGTTCAGTTGTGGAGTCTGTGGCTGTGGCCCCTGAGGAGGCACAGTTTGTAGCAGCTGGTCTCTCTGCTAAGGTAGAGGAGACCATCCTCCATTCCAGAGCTCCCTCCACAAGGAGGTCGTATGCCACGAGGTGGTGGCTGTTCACGACGTGGTGTAAGCACCACGGGTTGGACCCAGTTAACTGCCCGGTTGGTTCAGTTCTGGAGTTCTTACAGGGACAGTTTGACACGGGGTTGACCCATTCAACCCTGAAGGTTTACGTGTCCGCTTTTGCAGCTTATATTACCACCGCCTGCGGGGCAGTCACTGGATAGGCACCCCATAGGCTGAGGCCCGGGAGGCGACCCAGAGTGCCTGTCTGGGACTTGGCCATTGCGTCCCTGCAAGCGCTTACCTTCTTTCTGTGCAGAAGCCAGTGTCGCTACCACAGCGCAGCCATTTTTCCACGATGACGTCACGACTTGCCTATTGGCCATCTGGCCAATGGTGGTCAATGGTGGCCACATGTGGTTCAGAGTGTAGACAACACAAGGCGTTCCCAAAACGTTGTGACGCAGCGTCTCATTCCCTCGGGAAACTAGGGCTACATACGTAACCTAGAGATGTTTCTTATTGTGTGGCTTTTTAGTTTTTTAGTTTTTATAGTATAGCTTTTCATTGTAGCAGTTTTTCATTGTGTAGCTTTTTTTTTTTTTTGGCATTTTATTGTGCAGAAATTACTTCTAGCAGTTTCTCATTGTGTAAAATTACATTGTGCCAATTTCTCATTGTGTAGATTTCCATTGTTTTATTTCCTTGTTGCGTAAATTTTCATTCTAGAAGTTCCATATTGTGTGACTTTTCTTTCGTAGAGTTTTTATTGTGTAGATTTTCATTGTAGTAGTTTTTTCATCATGTAGCTTTTCATTGTTCTATTTTCTTATTGTGTAACTTTTCATTGTTACAATTTCTTACTGTGTGGCTTTTCATTGGTGCAATCTCTCAAAAAACGGTGTCAGTGCTGCTTTTTGGAATCTGCTTCAGATTTGGAATAATAGACTTAAAAAAAATGTTTTAAGATTTTAATAACTGCAAATTTGTCAAAAAAAAATCGTCTGAAATATCACATTGACATAAATACATAATTAAGTACAACCCCAAATGCAAAAATGTTGGGACACTGTTAAAAAATGTAAATAAAAACAGAATGCAATGATTGCAAATCTTATAAACCTATATTTTATTCACAGTAGAACATAAGGAAATGTACCATTTCAAGGAAAAGAGTAATTTAATAAATCAGTGTTGAACAGTATATACAGGTTTTAGAGCAACAAATGCTTTTATCCAGAAAACATATTTTTCAGGAAAGCATATTTGGTTTTTCTGTCCTTACTGAAACTGACATAATGTCGTAGTAGAAGAGTTAAGGTGCTAAACTGCCCTGCCTGCAGTCTAGACCTTTTACATTTTGCAAACATTTGGTGCATCAGGAAACAAAAAATACAACAAAGAACACCAAGAACTGTTGAGCAAAACCTGTGTCCCCCCGGTCGGACATGATTTCCTTGGGGAGGCCGAAGTTCCAAAAGCAAGATGGGACAACGCCTCGGCAGTCTCTAGAGCTGTGGGCAGGTGATAAAGTCAATCCCCAGGTGTGACCAAGGCCGTTGCAGGATAAGCAGGGAGACCAGCTTTCCTGCGGGTAAATTTCATGGTGTCTTTGAGATGGCACAGATGGAGCAGCCTTAGACGAATCAGGAGACCTCCCCGCTCATGCCGTGCCACCAATAGCATGCTTGGGCTAGGAGGAGGGTTTGTCTTCTCCCCGGGTGGCTGGAACCTGGGGCTTCATGAATTGACTTTAGCAGGGACTGACGGCATGGCCCGGGGACGAATGTCCTTGCTTCCGGGCACCCAGTGGGGGTGGGCTCTCCTTGCACCGCTGCTCGAATCTCCTCCTCTAACTCCCAGACGATGGGGCAGAAGATCAGGCTAGAGTCTTCAGCTCCTGGACGGCCTCCTCGGCCTCTGGGGTCCACGTAATGGTCTTGGCCTTCCCCTTCAGCAGATAGGTGAGTGGGGCGGTCACCAGACTGAAGCCCTGGATGAACCGGCGGTAGAAGTTGGCAAACCCCAGGAAACGTTGGAGCTCCTTGGTGGTGCTCGGGCAGGGCCAGTCCACTTTCCCCTCGTCCATCCGTATCCCAGACGGGCTAATCATATATCACAAGAACTGCACCTCCAACCGGTGGAACTCACAGTTCTTGAGATTGAGGTAGAGGTGATGGTCCCTTAGTCGCTCCAGGACTTGGGTGACGTGGCCGCGATGTTCGATCGGGAAGTACAACAGTTTATCCTTGCTTGCCAATGTTTACTTCTGTTATTTTGTTATATTTAAAGGTACACTAATCAAAATAAAACATAGTTTAAAGTAAACAGAGAACTTTACACATGTACAAGAAACAAAGTTATTGCCTATATATCTTGAATGACAGGTGTCTCGTCCAATGATCGGTAAGTGTTCCATTCACATCTATACCTACCTTTGCTGGTTTGTCTGAATTGTCTTTGTATTTGCGGATTTGTTATTTTGTTTTCGGATTTGTTATTTTGTTTTTGCATTTGTTATTTTGTTTTTGAATTTGTTAATTTGTTTTCTGATTTGTTAATGGGTTTTGCACTTCTCGGCCACCGTAGATTTGCAATCTGTTTTACATTTTGCACAGTGTCATTTTGCACAGAAACTTTTTTGGAAGTGGGGTTACTTTAACAAATTATATATAAACCTTCAAATAAATTAAAACATTTCTCACGGAAGTATTAATTTGAATTCTACGACAATGATAAGGATTTGTACATGAAGTTACCCGAGAATTCACCCAAATTCTGAATTTCCCAAGATAAGAAGCTTTAAAAAATATATTATTTTCAATAAAGTGTGCATGGGAGCTACCTGTTTTTTTTGTTTTTTTATAGACTGTGAGATTTTTTTAGGGATCACACATTTCAGTGCTCTTTTGCAGGATTTTGCGATTCCCTGGATCCCTGATCAACACCCTGACTAGTGAACTAATCTGACTCAGATGCACCCCAAGACATGGGGTCAAAGGAACTGGATGCAGAGCTCAGGGACAGGGTTGCTTTATTGAACAGCATGGTGGACTCCAGCATTGTTACGTACTTGGAGTTATGTATGTGGAGCTATCCAAACCTGTTCAACCTGAGCATCCAAAGGAGAAGAACATGCTATATATATATATATATATATATATATATATATATATATATATATATATATATATATATATATATAAACTGGAATCACTATATGTCTATCACATTTTTGTACCTAAAGTGTTACGTAGGCACCTCTGCTTCCAAACTCCTGTGTTGTATACCAGAACATTTAAATAATCTGTAAACACACTGCCTTTCATCAAATTGAATGCATCAGTTAGTACTTTATTTCAATTAATTAACTGAACAGACAAACATTCCCTCTCCTGCAAGTCAACTGGCGGAGATAAGAAACTAATTATATAAGCAGCAGCAAAAATTTTATGATTGTAATTACCAAGCATTTGTCAGAACCAATAAGCTCTTTAATCAAACCCATTATTGAGGAGCTTTTTATTGCTTTGCTGTTTTTTTTTTTCTATTTCTTCTTCTTCTGGATTGTGGATCATATAGTCAAAGCTGCAGGAAATGGTCCTGTGGAGAGCAGATACGATGGAAAACAACGAACAAACTGAGACAATAAAACACATCGTTCAACGTTTACGATGGTGGGTGTGAATTCTAGAGCGATAAATTATATGAAGGGGTTTATATAAATGAGAAATGTAATCCAATTTGCAAGTGAATTGGTCCAAAACATATCCCATCATAGTGTACCGACTGCGAGTATATTTGTATTGACTGTAACCCAGAGAGGGATTTAAGAACCAATGCAGTATCAGGGAATAATTCCATTCAATTATATTCGTATAGCATTTTTAACAGTGGACCTGGTCACATTAAGTTAATTTAGGACAAGGGATTAGTTATTAGGACAGTTCAGCTTTTAGAATTCTGTGTGTGTGTGTGTGTGTGTGTGTGTGTGTGTGTGTGTGTGTGTGTGTGTGTGTGTGTGTGTGTGTGTGTGTAGTGTACATGTATTGATTTTTTTTATGTGAAATATTGAAAGTTTTGTACAAATAAACCTGAATTATTATAAATTATGAATAAAATTGTAATGTGAGTCATTGGATATTTTTTTCAAAGAGCTAAACTGTTAAATCTATAATTACACTAGAGTGCTGCTGGTTTTCCCAAATCTGATTGGTCGAAAGGGTTTTATTGACTCTCTATTAGTAGTATCAGTGGTGAAGAAAGGATGGATGGATGGATGGATGGATGGATGGATGGATGGATGGAAATCAAAAGAAAAAAAAACATAGTAAGAAAGAGACACAATTGAATAAAAAGAAAAAAAAAAGAAAGAATAAAAGACATTAAAAAAAAACCAGACACAGAAACATACAAACAAATATACAGGAAGAAAGAAAGAAAGAAAGAAAGAAAGAAAGAAAGAAAGAAAGAAAGAAAGAAAGAAAGAAAGAAAGACAGAGACAGACATATTAAATACACAGAAAGAAAAAAAGAAAGAAAGAAAGAAAGAAAGAAAGAAAGAAAGAAAGAAAGAAAGAAAGAAAGAAAGAAAGAAAGAAAGAAAGAGACAGACAAATAAACAGATAAGAAAGGAAGGAAGGAAGGAAGGAAGGTGACAGACAGACAGACAGACAGACAGACAGACAGACAGACAGACAGACAGACAGACAGACAGACAGATAGATAGATAGATATTTTATTATTTTTTCTAGTTATTAATGGTGAAGGGTTTTACTTGTGTCTCCGTTGTAAAAAATGCTTTAATTTAATTTTATTGTATTTAAATAAAGCTTTCATGAAGTTCCAGAAGGTTCTCAGGAAGGTTCTCTAGGCTTTGCTTTATTTTATTGCTGCGACGTGACTATCTACATTTCTTTGAATTATTAAATACAAGAGGAAGAAAAAGAAAAGCTGGTGAGAAACAGAGCACTTTAAAGCTGGTATAATGCACGTGTTAGCAGGAATGGATCTGTTCTGCAGACGACCCCTGACCTAGAATTGAACTATAAACGGATTATAGAAGAAGAAAAAAAGAATGTGTTTTCACTAAAAGGGAGTTAGGAATAAAACAATCAAGGATTTATAAGTCATTACAGGGAAATCTTTCTGAGGGGTAAAAGTGACTCCATCACCTTGCTGTTGATTATTTTTTATTACTTCTTATCCTTACGTTTAAAAAAAATAGCGTTTCATTTCCATTAGATCTCCATAAAAGCAATAAGGGCTGTTGAATAACTCAGTTAATCCATCCAGGCTTTTGGAGCTTTCAGTGCACAGCAGCACAGCATACATTATTAACATCTGTAACAGCTGGAGAAATAAAGGTCTTGAGTTAATAAGAAAGTTCTGAGGCCTGAAGAAAGACATCTAGCATCGTGGAGTTTTATTACACCTGGTGCCTTTCTGTGGGCCTGGAGATTAGACGAAGGCTTGGGTGAGATCTAGAAGGTTGATTTAGTGCAGGAGCAAGTGCACGTCTCCTACCCAGGGGCTCTCAGTCTCTCGCTCGTCCACCGATCCAGGATAACCATGAGGATTTATGAGCACGGCAAGCTGTCCACCGGAGCTTTCTTTAATAATGAGATGGGCTTGAGGGCCGAAGCCACCTCATCCTCTCACACTCTTATCAGCTCCTGGGCCTTGGGGCCTGGTGATAGGAAAGAGCCGCATGTTCCTTTACAATGTTATTCCGTTCCCCATGGAGGGATTTTCCATCATGCTCTAACAGTAAGCGTGCCTGTTAGTATTATAATAGCCGAACAGTTATCTTCTGACAGCTCAGTTAATACAACAAACATTTTTTTTACCTTTAAATTTTCCGCTTGGAATTGCAGTTTTGTCCAAAAGTAAAGAAAATGATAGAATAATAAATAAGACATTGCATTATTTTTTCAAACATACAAGCATAAATAATTTCTTATACCATGAGGGAAAAAAACAATTTCACTCCATTTTGACCAGACATCAGTATTAACTGTTGCACAGATAAAAATCATAATATCACAATCCATAAAAAAGCTAAGTAAATGTGCTTTTTACTTGTCACATGTACACTACAGAGTAAAATTCCTTCTGGAGTCTGCCATTATACAGCACCCCTGTAGCACAGAGGGTTAGGGGCCTTCCACAAGAGCCCAACTGTGGCAGCTTGGCAATACAGGGCTTAAATCCCCAACCTTCTGATCAGTAATTCAGAGCCTTAAACATTGAACTACCACTTCTCTAGTGGTATAACAGAGATCTTATATATTCATGAGTATTCATGAATCTATATATGAAATATACATCTCGGCATGCTTGACAGACATATCTTCATGGATGAGTGCTCATCAACTAAAATTCAACCCCAGCAAAACAGAACTGCTGGTCATCCCAGGTGATTCATCTCTATGTCAAGATCTCCGGATAACTCTTAATGACTCTCTGCTATGCCCTTCAGCCACTGCTCGTAACCTTGGGGTAACTATGGACAATCAACTGTCCTTCTTCTCACATGTTGCTAATGTGGCTCGTTCTTGTCGATATCTTCTCTACAACATCTGAAGGAATTGACCATTTCTGTCCGCACAGGCTGCCCAGGTGCTTGTTCAGTCTCTTGTCATTTCGAGACTGGACTACTGCAACTCTCTGCTGGCGGGTCTTCCTCTGAACGCTATTCATCCACTGCAAATGATCCAAAAAGCAGCTGCAGGACTTGTGTTCAATCTGCCCAAGTTCTCCCACACTCCTTCACTGGCTTCTAGTAGCTGCAGGTATCAGATTCAAAACACTGATGCTTGCCTGCAAGGCCAAGAATGGACCAGCACCATCTTACCTCAGAGACCTCATCACATCTTACACTGCATCACGCTGTCTGAGATCCTCCAGCACTGCTCGACTGGTACCACCTTCTCTCAGAATGAGAGGTTAGTATACTTCAAGGCTCTTCTCTGTTCTGGCACCGAGGTGGTGAAATGAACCTCCCCTAGATGTACGTACAGCGGAGTCCTTGGCTTCCTTTAAGCGAAGGTTGAAGACCTTCCTCTTCCTGAAACACTTAAATTAGCACTTTCCAAGTTTGTAGAATTCAAGAGTTATATTTATATTAAGTTCGTAGTCTTGCGTACCAGTGTAGATTTATTCATTACTAGAGACTCAAAACACTTTTGTACGTCGCTTTGGATAAGGGCGTCTGCTAAATGCCACAAATGTAAATGTAAATTGTACATGCTAAGAAAAAGCAGTACAGCAAAGCTAAGGCACCATATGATTTCACTAAAGAATACGTCTACACTAATACATTTGATCAATTTGATAAATAATACAATTGAAAACAGAGATATCGTTTTTTATAGTAGGATTTTGGTGAAATGCCTTAGCCTTGCTGTACTCTTTTATCTTAGCATGTACAATGCTCTTAAATAAACAAGATCTCTGTTATACCACTGGACAGGTGGTAGTTTAGTGGTTAAGGCTCCGTGTCCACACTTTCATTTCACAAAAGTTGCTCATCCACACTGAAAAGTCTGCAAACGCTTATGTCTGTGTACTGCACCTAAGCAAAACGCTAGATGCTTTGACCCGCTTCGTTCCCCCCGCCCGGCTTTTATTTACTTTCCAGCTCTTTGAAACGTCGCAACAACGACAAAATAATGCATTTTTAGAAGCCTACATTTTCAGAAGCCTACGTATTAGTGTGGACATGGCCTGAATAGTTCTACTTTACCACCTGCCTGTTTAATTTAATTGAGCTGGGTTTGAGCATCTTCATGGTTTAGAAAAATGTCCACTTGTCCACTTGTCCACCTCAGAATACAAGTATACAAACATCTCATGATGGGTGGAGGCAAAGAGGTCTGCCAAGATGGTTGTGCTACATTATATTGGCATTAGTCACCGACAAACTCCTTGGTGATCGTGTAAGCTCTACTGGGGTCATTAAACCCAGGAAGTATAGCCAAACTGACATTCTTGGGCCCTTGAGCAAGGCCCTTAACCCTCATTGCTTCAGGGATGCCGTATCATGGCTGACCTCAGCTTCTCAAAGAAAGAATTTCACTTTGCTGTAATGTACATGTGACACGTATAAAGCACCCTCAGCTTACTTATATGCAAGCGGAAGGAATATGACTTTATTATCATCAAGTAATTAAGGGGAGCCCCTCTAGCAAGATTTCTAATCAAGAAGGTAGGCTCACCTAAGAAGTTTCTATTATTGATGAAAATGCATTTGAAACTTCATGCCTTTACCTTCACAATTGATCTTTCTAGGGTTAGTGTTCACGGAGGCCATAGTGGTGGAGTGCATTGCCTATTGTTCTCTGTGTAACAACTGTACCGTTTGCAGGTCTTTCTGCATGTTCTTCTAAGAAATCCTTGGCTCTTGGGCTACTCTTCTGACGTACCTTTGAACTCCATGATCAGAAATCTTGCAGTAGCTCTTGTGCACGGCCGGTTGATGGTAAAGTGATGTATCTTCCACTTAAGCAATAACAGAATAACAGTTAAATCTACTGTATGTGTATCATTAGTGAGTAATCATTGGGAAATTGCTGTGATGTATGAATAGTCTGCATCAGCGTGATAGAAACTCTTTTATGTAGGGCTGCTTCACACCACCACATCATTATTTTCCAATAACATATCCTGCTGTTGTAAGGGAAAGTGGTAACTCAGTGGCAAAGACATTGTACATTCTAATCAGAAGATTGAGTTATACCACCAAGCTGCTACTCCTGGGCCCCTGAGCAAGGCCCTAGCCTTCGGTTGTAAGTCACTGTAAGGCTGTAGAGTTTTGCCGGTTGAATTACCACCATCAACTTTTTTATTTTTTTCATTTTAGAAAATGTTCCTCCTCCTACAGCTCAATCCATATGGCTTTTTTTAAGATTGTCCGATTCTGTCCACCATCACTTACTTTTTCCTAAAGTGTGAATTGAGATGTGAGAAATTGGAAAGACTTTCTACACCATGTTCATCAGGCCCTGTGTGAGTACAATATTATGTCCTATTGATCCCAGGGAGTTTATCTATTACCATAGCTAAGTGCTTTCCAATGCTTTGTCTCTCACTTTATTGAGTAGCATCTGATTTACATCTGTAGAAATGGAGTCAAAATGAATGTAGGTGCAGAACAGATGAAAAGTCTTAGAACACCCCTGTTTTTCCAGTTCTTTTTTTAATTCAAGTAGTAATTTAAGTCCAGTAAATAACCTTAAATGGTAAGATGTCAACTGCCATAAGTTAAGGGTCATAAAAATATATATATATTATTAATAATGTACATGTCAGATACATGTATACAATAATAGATTTTAAAATATACATCTGTTCTGCAGCAATGAAAGTAAATTAAACCCTGAATATTGATGCCTACCATTTTTACAGGTGTCTCAATTTCTGATAATTGCATACAAACCCTTTGTCTGTATAAACCAGTGCTGGTAGAGACTGTGTTACTACACATACTTAAGCAATATTTGGAAAGTATTGTACTGCAGGAAGTAGTATATTACTTTCCTAATGGTAAGAAAAGGCAATTAACACAGGAAAAACAGACAGACCATTATAGCATATTACATATGACTATGACAAAAGTTTATTTTTTTCCTAAAAGAAATTGTAGAGCAGCCAAGGTGTCAGTTTATACCATCAAATGTCACTTGGAAACTGAAGGAAACTCTGACAGGAAGAAGTCTGAAAAAGCCAGAAGACAAGCTTCTAAGAGTCAATGGCTTATGTGACAGACAGCTCATTGGACAGCTCCAAGCAGAGCTTAACACTGGTTGCAGTGAGCTCAGTTTCAACTATGAAGACAAGACTTTGAGCTGCAGGTTTAATAAGTCGAGTGGCAGGAAGAAAGCCATTGCTGATGATGGCAAAATAAGAAACTGACATGAATTACCTCCTAATGAAGACTGGAAGAAGGTCTTATGGACAGATACATAAATATTTTAAATCTTTGGCACATCATGCAGGGCTTGTTTGCTGTTGAGTAGTTAAAAGGATGGTTTTTCAAGGTGTGACACCAACTGTCAATGATCTGGGGCTCTTGATTCAGAATCAGGAACTTGCACAGACTAAGGTTTACCCTGAATCAAAACTACTACCACAGAATTTGCTATGCAATACTATATGGGTACATGTCTAGTTGGTCTGGGGTTCATCCTAGCTTCTAGACACCTAATGGAAAATGACAGCCCAGAGGTGGAGGTGTGTGTCTGTATATATGTGTGTGTTAAGTGCTTCAAATATCCCTGTCTGAAATTGGATTCAAACCAGACATGGGCATGGCCTAAAAAAGAAAACATTGTTAATAGTTGAATATGAACATTAGCTCATTTGACCCAGAAACAGTTGGAAAACAGTTTCAGCTTGGTGTTTGGCTGCAGGCACTGACAGTTCTTCAACCTCAGCTACATCACTTTATGTTTACAATAGGCCTCAGCTAAAGATCTACCCTTTGCTGCCTTCGTTTTTTTAAATCCCACTTGCACAATTATTTGCACAAAAATGCCAAATTTGTCTAGTTTGTAACTACTACAATATTTTTGTCAATTTATTTCTTTTAAACTTTCTATCTTTTTTCCTGCCCTCCTTCTTTCAAACCCAAAGGTTTGTTGTGTCTAATTTTACTTCTCTAGATTTGCTCAGATTTTGTGAAATACTTCCAACTAAATCAGCTACAAAAATTATCGCAGCATGTACAAAAATAAAATTCTACGTTTTTGTGCAAATAATTGTGGAAGTGGGATTACAGAAATGGAAACTGTATATCTTTAATAAAAGCCAATTCTAAACTTGAACTTTCAGAGACAGAAGTCACACAACATGCTAAAAGTGTTTCCTGCTAATACACTATTGTTATAGTTTCTATTGTTCTATTGTCAATATTGTGTGTGAGCACCATTGTTATTTAGCACGGCCTAAATCCTCCTCGGCATGGAATTCACCAGAGCTGCACAGGTTGTTGCTGGGATCCTCTTTCACTCATGTGTCCATTACCCTTCTTCACCTTCCGCTTAAGGATGCCCCACGGGTGCTCAATAGGGTTCAGGTCTTTAGACATATTTGACCACTCCATCGCCTTCAGCTTTAGCTTCCTCAGCAAGGCAGTTGTCTTCTTGTTGGTGTGTTTGGGGTCATTATTATGTTGGATTATGTTTCAGCAGTTTCTGAAGTGAGGGCATCATGTTCTGCTTGAGAAAATCACAGTAAATGTTGGAATCCATTTTTCCCTCTATATATGGCATGGGAAGCTGCGACCCGGGTTCGATTCCCGGTCAGGGAACCATCCCCAGCCACTCTCAGTGCCGGTCCCAAGCCCGGATAAATTGGGGAGGGTTGCGTTAGGAAGGGCATCCAGCGTAAAAACATGTGCCAAATCAAACGTGCGGAGGATCCGCTGTGGCGACCGCTAACGGGAGAAGCCGAAAGAAAGTATATGGCATGGGAAGGGTGTATTGTGAGGGGTGTACTCAATTTTATGAGTTACTGCAAAATCACAAAGCAAAAATGTAAATGTCCGGATTTTTGAAGAAGAAGGAGGAGGTAGAGGACACTGAGGACACTATATTTTAATTAATCATTTTGAAAGCCTTGGCAAGTTTGGATCTTAAAGAGACAAACAAAAATGTAGTGTACTGCATAAGTACTGTATAAGTATAATGTTAATAAAAGGAAGTAAAACAAGTTTAAACATTCGATTAGAAATATTCCATTCAAAATATTACATGAACACAATCTATTCGAATAGACGTATGTGTGTATACTATTCTTTTAGCTGAATGTGAGTGAAGCCCGATGCGAAGATGACACAAAGCGGTGCCAAACGTCTTTGCTAATTTAATACCTGTCTTTCGATTGCATTAATTTGCACTAACAAGTGACTTTGACGTCTGAGTAAATTACACTGCTGGTGCTAAATTGCTACATTTGCATAGACACCAGCCTGGAAAGCAGAAATGTCCTCGAATGCATGTTCACTAAGGCGACCGTGTGAAAGGTTCAGTCCCTCTCTTGTTCCTGTTAATAACCAGCAAGCACTTTTGGTTTTTAAACAAAAACATCAGCAGTTTTTCACTCCAAATTTTCCTTTTAAACAATATCCTGAAAATTGTAGGTTGCAATATTAACATGTCAAGAAGTTTTCTGATGCAGCTGAATACCAAGTATAGTGTGTAAATTGTTCATAGGTGTAACAGCGCAACCAACCCCCTGAAATCATGCAAGAAGATTCTCAGAACTTTGTAGAGGTTTGAAAAGAAATGGAATTGGAAAATTTTGATGCACCTAAAACCCCAGATGGGAGTATTAAAAGCTGTCAGTCAAACATAAAGCCTTGAGCTGGTGCTTGTGAGTTTCCAAGTGGTGCCTTCTAAACACCAAAACCCACATCAACCATCAGTGATCGTGCTCGTGTGTGGAAATTTTTCCCTCCTGCTGTCACTCAGAAATCCTTCCCACTCTCTGCTATCTCTCGCGCCACATTGCACATTGGCGGCATTATACAGAGGCAGATAAAGAGAATGAGAAATAGTGTGTGTGTGTGTGTGTGTGTGTGTGTGTGTGTGTGTGTGTGTGTGTGTGTGTGTGTGTGTGTGTGTGTGTGAGTGGTGGTATTAGTTAATAAAGACATATCACTGTCTTCTCACTCACATGCTTCCTCTCAATGCATAAGCCTCCTTATTTCTGCTATCTGAAACTAGCTTCATTAGCACAACACAAGCATCAGCGCTTGAGGGATCCTTTTACAGGTTTCCCGTGTGCTATCCGGTAGGGTCTTGTGTTTCTTTCACAGCTGCTCGTTAGCATGTATGCACTCGAGAGGTGTTCTGGAAGATCCTCAAAAGGGTCTCTGATGTTTACTGTACAATTCTTTTCTTTGACTTACATAGAAAAGATTTAGCTAGGCTTTGAGCATTGTGTACACTATATGAAAAAGATTAATGGGACACCTCACTTTTCCAGGGTGCACTTTTCCACCGCAAAAAATAACCGTCTAAATATAAGAAATAAATAAATGATTTCAGAAGATACAGATTAGAAACAAGTCAAATGATCTGCCAGGGCAGTAAGGTAATTACACTTGGTAAGATTTCTTAATAAAAAATATATATATATTTAGGCTTTAAAAAATTAAAAAAATTCTTCAAATAAGCAGTAAAAAACTATTTCAAGATTTAGTCAAATTAACTTAAATCTAGCTTGTTGTCAGGCGGAAGATCGTGCCGGAAACTGAAGTGCAATTCATGAAGGTTTTTAATGGAGTACAAAAGGGCAAAGGCAGAAAACGGCAAACCAGAACTAAACTCCAGGTCTTACTAGACCTAGTGAAAGCTATGACTAGATAGTTCCGAAAACTAAACAAAGTCCCATAAACAAAGAGAAACCAAACCAGGAACGTAGCGTCCGAAGCTTGGGTAGTCCAACAATGTTCGTCAGCCTAACTGTAGAACGGACAATTAACTGGTGGGGGAACAGAGATTATATTGCATGGATGCTGATGAGTGCCAGGTGTAGATGATTAGTAGGTAGGAGAGCTGCTTGGAGTGATAGGTGGGTTAGGTGAAGGTGTGGCTGGTGGATCCCTGACACTTGTTAATAATTTTTTTTTTTTTTTTTTATTTGTTTGTAAAATCAGATCTATTAAACAATAGAATTCCTCTTAATTTAAGAATCATCATCATTGTTTATTCTGTCTTAAAACCAGACAAAGCATTTAAATTAAAAACAATACTCTTAAAATCGAGACATGCGTATTGTCAACAAGTATTTATTCAAACGTCACAAAATGTCTTGTAACACACAGTAGCTACGATGCAAAAACACACAAAATCCTTACCTGCTGCTTTTCAAAATGCTAAAAACATTATTAAATGCAATATTCTGTCATTACTTTACAGTAAAAGATGAGAAACTAAAATCAAACTACAGAACAACTTAGTAAAAAATCCATAAGTAGTTTGTATAAAGTACAACGTTCCAAAAAAATAATAACCAAACAATAAATAACTTTCATTCGGCTTCTCCCATTAGGGGTCGCCACAGCGGACCATCTGCATGTTTCATTTGGCACATGTTTTTACACTGGATGCCCTTCCTAACGCAACCCTCCCCATTTATCCGGGCTTGGGACCGGCACTAAGGCTTGTGCAACCCTTGAGAGAGAGAGAGAGAGAGAGAGAGAGAGAGAGAGGCTTTTTTATTGTCATTTCTACTATACACAGTAGTACACAGTACACAGTAAAAATGAGACAACGTTTCTCCAGAACCCTGGTGCTACACTAAACAATAAACAAACAAAACAACATTAAGCTAAAACACAAGTTACATAAAGTGCATCGAGTGCAACCTGGTGCAAACAGTGCAGACAGACAGTGCAGACAGACGACACAAGACAAGACACAAAACCCTATATAGCGCCGACCAGTAAACCGACTGTATACTAGATTATACAGTACTGTACAAGAAAACTGTAAAAACTATACAAAATATAAACTAGGGTTGTGAGTGTAAACAGTGTAGTGCAAAAAATACAGCAGCAGTCGAAGGTGCAAAAACAGCATGTAAACAGTATGTAAACAGTATAATACAGTGAATACAGTGAAAGTGATAAATGTGCAAAAACAACAGTTGAGAGTATGGTACAGTTAAGGATAATAAATAATAAATAAATGAATGGTGGTGGAATGAATTGAGATGAGTGTGTGTTAGGTGTTAAGTCCAGGAAAAATGTTTTTAGTTCGTTACACACATTTGAGTGAGTGTGTGTGTGTGGGAGAGTTCCGTTTCAGTTCTGTGTGTTGAGAAGCCTGATGGCTTGTGGGAAGAAACTGTTGCACAGTCTTGTTGTGGCGGTCCGAATGCTTCGGAACCGTTTTCCTGAAGGTAGAAGTGTAAAAAGTGTGTGTGAGGGGTGTGTGTGATCGTCCACAATGCTGTGTGCTTTGCGGATGCAGCGTGTAGTGTAAATGTCCATGATGGAGGGGAGAGAGACTCCGATGATCTTCTCAGCTGTCCTCACTATCCTCTGTAGGGACTTGCGGTCCGAGACGGTGCAGTTCCCAAACCAGGCAGTGATGCAGCTGCTCAAGATGCTCTCAATGGTCCCTCTGTAGAACATGGACAGGATGGGGGGAGGGAGGTGGGTTTTCCTCAGCCTTCTCAGAAAGTATAGACGCTGCTGGGCTTTCTTGGTGATGGAGCTGGTGTTAAGTGACCAGGTGAGGTTGTCTGCCAGATGAACACCAAGGAATTTGGTGCTCTTGACGATCTCCACTGAGGATCCATCAATAATCAGTGGAGATTGGTCGCTCTGTGCTCTCCTGAAGTCCACAACCATCTCTTTCATTTTGTCCACGTTCAGAGACAGGTTGTTTGCTCCACACCAGGCAGTTAGCCGTTGCACCTCTTCTCTATTGCTGACTCGTCGTTCTTGCTGATTAGACCCACCACGGTCGTGTCATCAGCGAACTTGATGATGTGGTTCGAGCTGTGCATTGCTACACAGTCGTGAGTCAGCAGAGTGAACAGCAGTGGGCTGAGCACACAGCCCTGGGGGGCCCCAGTGCTCAGTGTGGTGGTGCTGGAGATGCTGTTCCCGATCCTGACTGACTGAGGTCTCCCAGTCAGGAAGTCCAGGATCCAGTTACAGAGGGAAGTGTTCAGGCCCAGAAGGTTCAACTTCTCGATCAGGTGCTGAGGAATGATTGTGTTGAATGCTGAGCTGAAGTCAATGAACAGCATTCGCACATAAGAGTCCTTGTTATCCAGGTGGGTGAGGGCCAGATGAAGGGTTGTGGAGATAGCATCGTCCGTGGAACGGTTTGGACGATACGCAAACTGCATGGGGTCCAGGGAGGGTGGAAGCTGTGTCTTAATGTGCCTCATGACGAGCCTCTCGAAGCACTTCATCACGATGGGTGTGAGCGCGACGGGACGATAGTCATTGAGGCAGGAGACAGAAGACTTCTTCGGCACGGGAACAATGGTCGTTGTCTTGAGGCACGTGGGAACAACGTTGCTGCTCAGGGAGATGTTGAAGATGTCAGTGAGGACATCTGCTAGCTGTTCTGCACATTCCCTGAGCACTCTGCCAGGAATGTTGTCAGGTCCAGCAGACTTCCGTGGGTTAACTCTGCATAGAGTTTTCCTCACTTCAGCTGTGGTTAGACAGAGCACCTGGTCAGTGGGAGGAGGGATTGTCTTCCTCGCCACCACGTTGTTCTGCACCTCGAACCGGGCGTAGAAGTCGTTCAGCACATCTGGGGGGGAGGGGTCACGGTCACAAGCAGGTGATGTGGTCTTGTAATTCGTGATCGCCTGGATGCCCTGCCACATGCGCCGGGTGTCTCCACTGTCCTGGAAGTGGTTGTGGATTTTCTTCGCGTGCGCGCGCTTCGCCTCTCTGATGGCTGGGGTTGGTTCCCTGACCGGGGATCGAACCCAGGCCGCAGCGGTGAGAGCGCCGCATCCTAACCACTAGACCACCAGGGAACCAACAATAATGTTGAGGTGATTTAATACTGCAGACTCTAATCATTTGTTATTAGGTTGTAAATAAATGTTTTGGTGTTGACATAAATAGAATATTTGGAATAATTATTACTAATGAACAAGTCTAATGAACAACTAGTTCTTTAGAACTAAATTAGTTCTAATGAACAAATCCTAAGAGCGTTTATTTTTTTACTGGGAAACCTTAAAACCAGTTATTACAGCTTAATGTCTTAAAAGATACAATCCTCAAATGATGTCTCCAAAGTTAATTAAACTCAATTTGCAGGTCAAATTACTAACTTTAGGCTTTAATAACTAAGTAAGAAAAAAAGAGAAATAATCTTGAATCGTGCACAATTTGCTCTTGTGTAGTTTATTATTCTTAAGATTACATCATTAGAGATTTTGATGGACAGGATTAGAAATGAGTTTATTAGAGGGACAGCGCATGTAGGACGTTTTGGAGACAAGGTGAGATTGAGATGGTTTGGACATGTGCAGAGGTGGAACATTGGTTATATCGGTAGGAGAATGCTGAGGATGGAGCTACCAGGAAGGAGGAAAAGAGGAAGACCATGGAGGAGGTTTATGGATGTGGTGAGGGAAGACATGCAGGTAGTTGGGTTGAAAGAGGCAGGTGTAGAGGACAGGGGGGTGTGGAGACAGATGATCCGCTGTGGTGACCCCTAATGGGAGAAGCTGAAAGAAGAAGAAAAAGAAGAAGACGTGTGGTTCTTCCCCAAACTGTTACCACCAAGTTTGGGGCATACAATTGTATACGATGACTTTTGGATGTGGATCATTAAATTCTCCATTTATGTGAACTAGGAGACCCAAAACCTGTTCCAGCATGACAATGCATTTGTGCACAAAGCCAGCCCTTTGAAAATATGGTTCACATTGGGTTGGAGTGGAAGACCTTGAGTGAGGTATAAGTTTGTATAAGTTTGTTCCTGATCATTGTAAGTTCATCCCTATTGAGCGAGCCGGTAGCAGGGCAGGGAAAAACTACCTTGAGATGGCATGAGGAAGAAACCTTGAGAGGAACCAGATTCAAACGGGAACCCGTCCTTATCTGGGTGGCACCGAATGTCCATTCATTACAGTTCCATCATCGTTAAGGTGCGCAGTGATTAAATGCGATTAAATGCAACCTGTGGTCCTGAGCCACTGTAGTAATTAATTAAGGTCCAAATCCTATAGATTGTTATAATGCTTTAGAGATTTGGTGTCAACTCTACTGAAAACTTATTGGATGAATTGGAACGCTGACTGCGCCTCAGGCCTCCTTAGCTCACTTTTAATAACACCTTTGCAGTTGAATGAGCACAAATCTCCACAAGCACACTCCAAAATCTAATGAATCAGAAGAGTACAAGTTATTATTCATATTATAACAGTGAAATGGGCACTAAATCGTATGGTCATACCAAGTGTTGGAGTTTTTTCTCCCATCTAACATTGTCAGGTTTGATTGGAAACAGAAAAGCTATTTTAGAGTTGCACTGGTTTGTTCAACTGCCAGAGAGCCAGTGTTGGATCTCCAACCAAAGCCCTGAAACATACAGCTTAAATGAGCAGATTGTATTATTAAAAGCCTCCTGCTGCCCTTGGGGTGACTATGAAACTAAAATGAAGAACAAGGATTAGTGTTTCATGAGGTTGGAGTGCTACACTTGTACACTTATACAGAAGGTCATCAGGGACATCAGAGCTGAAAAGCTAGATGGCTGTGATTCAGGAGTGGATCAGGAGCGATGAACAGTGGTCTGCAAATCCTACTTGGACACCGAGCGACCCAAGGTTACATCACTGAAAATGAATCAGAATATCTGTGTAAACAGAAGGAGGAACAATGTTACGGCAGCATAGGAGTTTATTTTAGGGCTGAAAAAAAAACAGTAAAAAGATTCATCTGAAATTGTATTATTAATGAATGTGTGTTAGCTTTTTTCATTTTTTTTTTTTATTGTAATTGTCCACTGTTTTCGTTGCTTTTATTACAGTCTGAGATGGTGGCACGGACAGTTCAGGCTAATCCCTCTTGCTGCTATTGTTTTATTATCATTTTTTATTTCCAACAATGAACATTGTCTCAAAGTAGCTTTACTCAGATAATGCGGTAATAAAAAACGACTAAAATTGTGCTTTACAATTGTAAGTTTGTCCCTAATGAGAATGTATTACAGCTAAACGTTGTCGAGGTCTGCAGTGATGGTGATCATATGCAACTTGTATTTCTGACTCATTGTAGCAGACTGTTGGCATTAAGTACAGTCCAAATCCATTCTCAAAATCTCCTGTGTTGATCTGTAATTTCATGGATCCCCAGGCTGTTGATGTGACGGTCTCCAATCGAAGAGAACCCCATCAAGAGGCAGGCCAGGACGACGTGGGCAGATCCGATGAGAGGAGATGGACTGTTTTTTTTTTGCCATCAATACTTTACCCTAATTTACCCATCAACCTATTTCTTGTCATTGCACAGCTTTTTCAATCTGCCACTGGTGTATCATTTCCTGGTTCTCACACACTACAGACGTAGGCTAGCTCACAGCAGACAGAAGGCAACAAAAAGTCTGGCGTTTTTAGGATGAGACAGAGGGAGTCAGTGATGTAAACATGACCGAGAACAGAGACATTCCTGATCACCTGATCATCATCATCTTCTCTCTGCTTGTGTTCTATATAATAGATGTTCAGCCTGGATACATTCATTAAGTAACAAACTTTGAAATCCTTTTGTATTAATATTTTAATATGATGTGAGGTCCAGTTTTCAGCGTGACACTAAAACATATTAAAGGCTATTAACATGTCCGAGCCCAAACCTTTTTACTCGAGGGAACTTGAGTGAAAAAGTGTAGTCAGAACTTCAACTTTAACCAAAGTCTTTTAAAGTATCTGTACTTTTACTTGAGTGAAGGATGTGTGTACTTTTGCCGTCTCTGGCGGCCACTGATATGACAATTCTGTACGACAATGAAATGCTCATCCATTTAGGTCGCAATGGCTAGCATTGACTAATAGCTGAGCGCGGATCTTCCATTTTATAAAACTGCTGAGCTCCGCAAGATCCGGCCTGATGGGACTTTGGATGAGGGATCACATGGAAACTGCTGCAGAAAAGGCTTGAATTTGCAGTATAATTTCTTGCAATCGAAATACCTTAGAAATGTTTTACTTCTGTTCTGTCACCATTGGTTTTCTACACCAAAGCACGCAGATTTACAGAGTCTACTAATAGATATTTCTTAGGCTTTGGGTTCAAACAGGCGAGTTCGGCCTTGAGAGATGCGGTTGTTGTGTTTCTCAGAGCTTATACAATGGCGCCCTCCAGAGTATGTGTAAGATACACTGCTTGCCAGAGGTTTCTTGAGGACAAAACCTCAAAACCACTTGTTGATTACTGGGAACGTGTATCCCTGAGGAAGTTGTGTTTTCTGGATAGGCAGTAGTGTTTCACTGACAGATATTGTTCCTGGGATAAACACCATTGTTCCTAATATAGACAGTAATGTTCTTGAGGCAGTAGTGTTTAAAAAATAATATGTTGTTAATACTAATTTTTAAACTATGCAATAACACAGGGTATCTGTAGGGTATCTGCAAGAATGAAAGGGAAAGTTTATAGGACTGTGGTGAGACCTGAGATGTTGTATGGTTCAGAAACAGTGGCATTGAGTAAAAGACAGGAGGTGGAGCTGGAGGTAGCAGAGCTAAGATGTTAAGGTTTCCATTGGGAGTGACGACGATGGACAGAATTAGAAATGAGTTTATTAGAGGGACAGCACATGTTGGACATTTTGGAGACAAGGTGAGGGAGGCGAGATTGAGATGGTTTGGACATGTGCAGAGGAGGGACATGGGGTATATCAGTAGGAGAATGCTGAGGATGGAGACACCAGGAAGGAGGAAAAGAGGAAGGCCAAGGAGGAGGTTTATGGATGTGGTGAGGGAAGACATGCAGGTAGTTGGTGTGAAAGAGACAGATGTAGAGGACAGGGTGGTATGGAGACGGAGGATCCGCTGTGGCGCCCCCTAATGGGAGCAGCCGAAAGAAGAAGAAGAAGAAGAAACTATGCAATAACAATCATTTGCATTTTTGCACAATAACAACTGTGCAACTGTGCAAGAACAACAGTTGAAACTGTGCAATAACAGTGCAGTTTGTTTAATAGGGTCACTACTGTTGTTGTTTTGTTGTTTTGTATTTATATAGACATTTTTAGTCTCTGCTTCATATTTGCACTTTTTTTTGCACCTGTAACCTGGAAATTTCCTCACTGTGGCACAAATAAAGGTTTATCTTATCTTATCTTTTCTAATTCTTGTTATTGCAGTTTTAAAAATAATCATTTTATACATGGTATAAGTAGTATTATGAATGGAACAGGTAGTATTGTTCCTGTAATAGTATTGTTCATGGAATATGTAGTATTGTGAATGGAAAATTGTTCTATTGTTCCTGCAATATGCAGTATTGTTTCTGAAATAGGCAGTATTCTTCCTGAGACAGATAAGATAGTAATGTTCCTGGGATGGGCAGTATTGTTCCTAGAATAAGTAGTATTGTTAAAAGAACATTTTGAATTGTCCCTGGGATAAGTAGTACTGTTCCTGGGGTATGCAATTTATGGCAGTATTCTTCCTAGGACATATAAGATAGTGATGTTCCTGAGATAGGTAGTATTGATCCTGGGAAAAGTAGAATTGTTCTTGGTATAGAAATTATTAATCCTGAAATAGGAAGTATTGTTAAAAACATGTATTGTTCCCTGGATAAGTAGTATTGTTCCTGGGGTATTTTTACTAGGATGGATAAGAGTGCTCCTGATATAGGAATGTTCCAGAGATAAGTAGTAGTGTTCCTGGGATGGGCAGCATTGAACCTGGGAAAAGTAGTATTGTTCTTGGTATAGGAATTATTGTTCCGGGGATAAGAAGTATTGTTCCTGGGGTATGCAATGTTTTTCCTGAAAGTATTCTGAATGAAATAGGCAGTATTCTTTCTGGGATGGATAAGAGCTCTTAAAATAGTAATGTTCCTGAGATAATTAGAAGTGATCCTGGGAGAATATTGTTCCTGGAATAGATAGTATTGTTTCTGACATAGCTAATAATGCTTCTAGTTTATGCAGTTAATAGTTATAGTTCCTGGAATATGTAGTATTGTACAGAGATGAGAAGTTATAAAGTACAAATACTTTGTTACTGTAGTTAAGTAGATTTTACTTTAGTTTAAATCTATTTGGTGACATGATCAATATTTATTCTTTTCACTGCACGCCGTTTTCAGCCCATCGACCTATTTCTTGTCATTGCGCAGCTTTTTCAATCTCCCACTTTTCTATCATTTCCTGGCTCTCACACACCACAAACATACATACAAAGCTAACCACAAGCAGGGAAGAAGGTGATAAGAAGTCTGGGGTTAAGGTGGATGAGACGGAGGAAGTCAGTGATGTAAACATGACTGAGAACAGAGACATTCCTGATCACCTGATCATCATCATCATTTCTCTGCTTGTGTTCTGTATGGTGGTTGTTCTGCCTGGAGAAATTCATTATACAACAAAATTTGAAATTCGTTTATATCAATATATTAGTAGTAGTAGCAGTGTCGGGCCGTGCATTTGGTACCTGGGCCTTCAGTGAGGACTTACCCGACTTAATCCACCTCTTAATACCACCACCATCACATCTAGATTATAGAAACCATTAATACAATACAAAAACGCAATATAACAACGTGTGGCATTACAGAGAGAGAGGAATTTCACATATGGAGGGTGAAAACCATTTTACTAAAGCAAGAAACCCAGTTTAGACTCCAAACCTCTACATTACAACCGCAACTGTGCACCTACATCATCTGGAGCAGTTCAGAATCAATATTTGTCTAATAACATGACAAAAACGTTAAATATTTAAATAAAATACAACCAGAGTTGCAGATTTATAATGTGCAGCGCCCCTAAGAGGCTGTAAACCAGTGGTACCGATCGTATTCACTGGTCTGGAAGTAGTGAACAAACCCTTTCCCGGGCTGAGACACGCTAGCTAGCTTCAGGGTTGGCCGACCTCCTCACCATGTCTAGCTTTTCTGGAAAATGTATTTTTTAAGTATGTCCGAGACCAAATTAATTTCTCTTCCTCCATAAGCATAAAAAAGTCTAACTCAGATGTATTATTGTGCAGAGCTACACACGTGTTTGCCAGTCGAACTTGGCTGTAACAGTTTCCCTCTGACCAACCAATCAGAGGACGTAAAATTGCCGACGCTATTTTGGGCCAGCTAGCTGCCCTGTGAGGTGAATATGAAATCTGTTTGATTAAAGACCCATTGGTAATATTCTCAATGGTAAAAAAAAAAAGGCCAGCAGTACTGACCCTGAAGGCTCTGGGCAGATTAGATTGACATGGCAGCACATAGAGGCTAATATCTGATTGGACAAAAAATCTAACATCCACATACACGTACTGGAAGCAGTGCAGCCAAGAGAAACGCTACGAAATAAAGAGAATAAACTGTTGGGAATAAATTAATACAATTTCATAGAACAAATATTAGTATTTAGGTTATAAATGTAGGTCAGTGCTTCTGAAAGTGTTTAGACCAGCAGAGAAGACTTCGCTGGCCCTGCCCACCCACTACTGAGTTAAAGGTGGTACTAAGACTTGAGTGAAAATTGTAGTCAGTACTTCAACTTTTACCAAAGTCTTTTAAAACATAAGTATCTGTACTTCTACTTGAGTGGATTTTTGACTATTTAAGTTGATATCTATCTATCTATCTATCTATCTATCTATCTATCTATCTATCTATCTATATATATATTATCTATATATATATATATATATATATATATATATATATTATATATATACAGTGAGGAAAATAAGTATTTGAACACCCTGCTATTTTGCAAGTTCTCCCACTTAGAAATCATGGAGGGGTCTGAAATTGTCATCGTAGGTGCATGTCCACTGTGAGAGACATAATCTAAAAAACAAAATCCAGAAATCACAATGTATGATTTTTAAACTATTTATTTGTATGATACAGCTGCAAATAAGTATTTGAACACCTGAGAAAGTCAATGTTATATTTGGTACAGTAGCCTTTGTTTGCAATTACAGAGGTCAAACGTTTCCTGTAGATTTTCACCAGGTTTGCACACACTGCAGGAAGGATTTTGGCCCACTCCTCCACACAGATCTTCTCTAGATCAGTCAGGTTTCTGGCCTGTCGCTGAGAAACACGGAGTTTGAGCTCCCCCCAAAGATTCTCTATTGGGTTTAGGTCTGGAGACTGGCTAGGCCACGCCAGAACCTTGATATGCTTCTTACAGAGCCACTCCTTGGGTATCCTGGCTGTGTGCTTCGGCTCATTGTCATGTTGAAAGACCCAGCTTCGACCCATCTTCAATGCTCTAACTGAGGGAAGGAGGTTGTTCCCCAAAATCTTGCAATACATGGCCCCGGTTATCCTCTCCTTAATACAGTGCAGTCACCCTGTCCCATGTGCAGAAAAACACCCCCAAAGCATGATGCTACCACCCCCATGCTTTACAGTAGGGATGGTGTTCTTGGGATGGTACTCATCATTTTTCTTCCTCCAAACACGTTTAGTGGAATTATGACCCAAAAGTTCTATTTTGGTCTCATCTGACCACATGACTTTCTCCCATGACTCCTCTGGATCATCCAAATGGTCATTGGCAAACTTAAGACGTGCCTGGACATGTGCTGGTTTAAGCAGGGGAACCTTCCGTGCCATGCATGATTTCAAACCATGACCTCTTAGTGTATTACCAACAGTAACCTTGGAAACGGTGGTCCCAGCTCTTTTCAGGTCATTGACCAGCTCCTCCCGTGTAGTTCTGGGCAGATTTCTCACCTTCCTTAGGATCATTGAGACCCCACGAGGTGAGATCTTGCATGGAGCCCCAGTCCGAGGGAGATTGACAGTCATGTTTAGCTTCTTCCATTTTCGAATGATTGCTCCAACAGTGGACCTTTTTTCACCAAGCTGCTTGGCAATTTCCCCGTAGCCCTTTCCAGCCTTGTGGAGGTGTACAATTTTGTCTCTAGTGTCTTTCGACAGCTCTTTGGTCTTGGCCATGTTAGTAGTTGGATTCTTACTGATTGTATGGGGAGGACAGGTGTCTTTATGCAGCTAACGACCTCAAACAGATGCATCTAATTTAGGATAATAAATGTAGTGGAGGTGGACATTTTAAAGGCAGACTAACAGGTCTTTGTGGGTCAGAATTATAGCTGATAGACAGGTGTTCAAATACTTATTTGCAGCTGTATCATACAAATACATAGTTTAAAAATCATATATTGTGATTTCTGGATTTTTTTTTTTTTATTATGTCTCTCACAGTGGACATGCACCTATGATGACAATTTCAGACCCCTCTATGATTTCTAAGTGGGAGAACTTGCAAAATAGCAGGGTGTTCAAATACTTATTTTCCTCACTGTATAAATACTGTGTATATATATACATTTAATAGTCGATATATATATATATATATATATATTATATATATATATATATATATATATATATATATATCGACTTAAATAGTAAAAAAAATATTTACATTTTCATGACATTGAATAATGTTTATTACATATGAAAAATACGCATTTAGACTACGCATGCGCATAGATGTTCCGCTGTTACTCGTTTTGTTAAGTTTGTCCTATCGGACGCTCCGTAGATCTCCGACATATTGTTTGTCAGGAGCGATTTCTAGAAGCCCCTGAGGGAGCGCAGATTCTTTCCTTTGAATCAACGCAGGGCGTTAAAACTACTTACCTTGTAAAGTCAACAAGATGGGTGAGTTCCTGTCTGAGACGGGTTCGTGTATTTGGGGTCCGGTTGGTGATTTTTTAAACCCGACAACAGTCGACAGCTAATGCGCTTTAGTCGCCTCATTAGCAGCCGAGGTTGGTGCGAGCTAGCGAGCTGGATAATCTCAAATGTGTCCGTGTGGGACTTGAAGTCCACTACAGAGCGCGCGACAGGCTTACGTGTTTATTCCGGACCTAGTGTCCCTACGAAGGGAGGAAGGGGGGATTGGAGTTCAGCCTCAGTGAGTTAGCGTTCTGTCGGTGCGGTGTGCGGGTGCATTATTTCGCGTTTATTTTTATTTTTATTTTAATAATCTACCTAATATTTTCATCTTCGGTATTTCTCAAAAAAACTAAAATTATTCAAATACAACATATTTGAATAAAGGTCAAATATTTTAGCTGTAGCGCTGTTATTAAATTGTAACATTATTAATCTAATAATAATAACAATAATAATTATTATTAGTTATTATTATTATTATTATTATTATTATTATTTGTAATTAACGGCTCTCTGACTTGGTGAATTATGATAGTCAGTGTGATTACTTTTTAGAGAAAGCATTTGAACCGTGCTTGTATTTAAAAATTTTTAATCTCCAAGTGATGTCATTGGTTCATTTGCATATTTATTTATTTGTCTGGAAGAACTATTTACACAAGAGTTTTATCAGAATTAGAAAATGACAGATCATAACTTTTTTTTGTCTGTGATTAGTTGATGTGTAGTGACCAAGTTGCCATGGTGGAACAGGGATTGGTCGCCATAGTGACTAATAGTGGGATTATTCTGCTTGGTGAGGTCAGGGATTAGTCACTATGGTGTGATTCATTGGGGAGTGGTTTCAGAAGGTCATGCGTTCAAATCCCAGCCATATCAAACTCTCACTCATGGGCCCCTGAGCAAGGCCCTTAAGCACACCGCTGGTCAGGAATGAATGAGACATGAGCTGAGTAAGTAATGAGTCAATATGGTGTGTTTAGTCACCATGTTATGACCAGTGATTAGTTGCTTTGGTGTAATTAGTTGTCAAGGACTAACTGGTGATTATTAGCTTTTTTTTATGATTAGTCAATATTATGTGATTAGTCTTCATGGAGTGACCAGTGATTAGTTGCTTTGGTGTGATTTCGTTGCTTTGGTGTGATTTCGTTGCTTTGGTGTGATTAGTTGCTTTGGTGTGATTAGTTGTCATGGAGTGACCAGTGATTAGTTGCTTTGGTGTGATTAGTTGCTTTGGTGTGATTAGTTGTCATGGAGTGACCAGTGATTAGTTGCTTTGGTGTGATTAGTTGCTTTGGTGTGATTAGTTGCTTTGGTGTGATTAGTTGTCATGGAGTGACCAGTGATTAGTTGCTTTGGTGTGATTAGTTGCTTTGGTGTGATTAGTTGCTTTGGTGTGATTAGTTGTCATGGAGTGACCAGTGATTAGTTGCTTTGGTGTGATTAGTTGCTTTGGTGTGATTAGTTGTCATGGAGTGACCAGTGATTAGTTGCTTTGGTGTGATTAGTTGCTTTGGTGTGATTAGTTGCTTTGGTGTGATTAGTTGTCATGGATTGACCGGCGATTAGTTGCTTTAGTGTAATTGTTGTCTGCTGTAATTAGTCGCCATGCTGTGACCAATGATTGGTGTCCCTTGTGTGATTAGTCGTCAGAGTGCAATTAGTCAGCGTAGTGTGTCCTGTAATTAGTTGCCATTGTGTATTTTGTGATCAGTTGGCATGGTAATTTACTTGGGCATCATAGAGTTGTGATTAGTCACTGTAATGTAACCAGGATCGTCTTCAGTCTGCTCAGATCGTCACTCGATTCATCGGTCGCTTCTTTTTTCTTTTTTTCTTTTTTTTTAAAATAAACGCGTTAAATGCAGAGTCTTGTGAATAAGCTGGCACAGGGCAGCTCTCGTCTCTGAAGCACTGCATGGGAAGTCAATGTCACCAAGTCAACCTCTCAGACAGGGGGCCGAGCGGGCGGTTATTTTCATCTCGTGTTCATGTTTCCGAGGGGAACATGCAGCAGGGTGGATTTAGCATGTTGCCTCATCTCAACCTAAAGAGAGCGATGCAGCGGCGCTTTAGTCTGTCCTTACCAGCTGCGCACGTGCTCAGACCCTATACCGTCGACGACGTCATTACCCTCGTGCCCTCAGGCTTATCGTGTGGTTAATCCGCTTTCTCCGAGGAGTAACTTGCAACAAGCCATGCTGGTCTGGGATCATCAGCGAAAGGGTGGTGGGATGACTCCTTCTAACCAATCAGATTTGAGAGTTCAAGAGCAGTTTGTGAATGTAGGCCTGCTGGAGCGATTAGTCGCCATCCCATGATTATTTCGATTCGTTTAATTTGTGTAGTGCTTTTAACAATGAACATTGTCTAAACAATGAAAATGTGGTGATTAAAGATGTTCTTCATAAGTGTTTGACCCTGATGGCAAGGAAAAACTCCCCGAAATGGCATAAGGAGGGAAACCTTGAGAGGAACCAGACTCAAGAGGGAACCCAAGTTACACAAAGTGATTAGTCACTGCTCACACCAGGTGACTAATCACTAGTCGCTACGGTGTGATTAGTCTCATTAAATGATTAGTGATGAATTGTCATGGTGTGGTGTGACCAGTGAAGTGATCAGTACTCTAACCTGGGCCTCGCGTATCTCCCGTGCCTCTGTTTTAGAGCCTGGTTTCAGCGTCATGGCTCCGGTGACTGAGGCCGACTGCTATTTCCGAGTTGCATGTGATGCACAACTGTAACGCTGCACTCGCTGAACGCTTGCTTTACTGGAAAACTAAATTTGTAACACATGGAAAAGGTTCTCTCTCTCGCAGGAAGGTGACTGAACAGTCAAGTTGGACACCGTACTCAAATCAAATCAAATCAAATTTTATTTGTCACATACACTCATCAGCTGAGTCATTAGTCTTTTGAAACAGTGTGAGGGATAAGGGCTGGTGCAGAAATATTGGCACCCTTGATAAAGCAAGGTAAGGGGAAAATGTGCCAATGTTGCAGTCCCTGGCAGCCAGAGAACGGATTAACAGATCGAGTGTTGTTGCTTTTTTTTTTTTTTTTTTTTCTTTTTCTTTCTTTCCCCCCCGAGTTTCTGAAACTTTTAAAGTGGGTTTTAATTCTATTTAATGCATTCGGAGCTGTTTACAATGTTGGAGTTGAATTCTCACATTAATCATGGCCAAGAAAAAGAAAAAAAACCTTTGGATATATGACAAAGTAATTCTGTGATAAAATCACTTTTTTTTATTTTTTTTTTTTTTTTTACATTTAGCGGTTTAGATCTAATCTTGCGCTTTATAGGGAAAAAAATTTGGACACCTGACCTTAAGATTAGAACCTCCCATTCCACATGTAGTTCCCATTTGCTGTTATAACCTCCACTCTTCTGGGGGGACGTTCTTCCAGATGTTGGAGTGTGCTTTATGCTCATTCAGCCACAAGTAACGTCAGATACTGAAGTAGGTTAGGTGACGAAGCCTGGGGTGCAATTGATCCAAAAAAGTGTCTCAAGGCTTGAGGTCCATATCTTCATGGAGATGGATTTGGGCATGGACATGCTGGAGCGGCTTTGGGTCTCCTAGTTCAAGTAAAGGGAAACTTGATTGCTACCGCACCTGAAGACGTACCGCTGGGATTTAAAAAGTCTAAAATGGTGGTGTTTCTTCTTTCGCTGGTCCAAATATAATTCACTGTATTACGACTACAAATGGGACCAGCATGCAACAGTTAATCAGCTTTCTGTTATTGGCGCAAATTTCTTCCAGCTTGTGCCACAGATGTATAACGTATTTTATTTTTTAGTTATGGGGAAGTGCAAGTTTGTCGGAACTCGGCTTGGGAAAAAAAAACTAGAGCCTGGTTTGCTAAAAACGTGTGTTTTGATGTCGTGATATAGGTCTTAAATTTCATTATTAATGGTCTTATAAAGTCTTAAATTTGACATTGTGCAGAAACCCCTCTTAATGCAACAACGCTCCTCATAACACTCCCTCAATGCCATGCATCGTCATGTCATTTTAAATCTATTTAAATGTTTTAATCATATCATATTTGTATTTGACAATAAATGTTTGGCTTTGAAAAAAAAATTTCCTTCTTTATTAATAGAGCTCGAAGCACCGATAGTCGATTTGCCGGCACTATACCAATAGTTTTTCCGGCTTCCGGTACACCGTCATTACGAGAGCGGCCTCTAGAGGCACATTACTGCCGCTGTTTGTTTTTACACGCCAGAGCAGTATATTATATTTATAATTTATTCACTATTTAATTATATATATTTAATAATGAACATAATTATATTTGTTTTATTTAGCACATGATTCACTGTTTTTTTTTTTTTTTTTTCGTCTTTTTTTTTTTTGTTTGTTTGTTTTTTTGGATAATAATGTTTTTATAATTTTTTTTTTTAACCAGAATTATAGGTTGATTAATCGATTACTGGCAGGTACTGTCCAATCCACTATCGGTCGACCTCTAGTTAAATATTTGTTCGATTCACCCACCAACCATATGAAGTAACTGTTTTGATTTTAATTAGCAATCAATATGAAAAAATCATTTTGATAGTAATAATGCTCTTTTTATAGGCAATATGAATTTCTTCAAAAATGTTCAGCTCATTTGTCTGTACGGGGCAGAGCATTACAACTAATCTAGCTTTAGGAGGCTTCATAAATACGTTTACAATCATAAATCTCCACATTACATCTGCAGTAAAGATTCGAGCAAGGAACCTTTCATGGATGAAGTTTATGAAGCGATCCTTATAAACTCGTTTTAGGTTATAAGGATAAAAGTTTTAGTTTGGTTTCTCACGAAGGTGCGTTTGAGGTTGCGCTCACGTTTTTCGTCCTCTTTTGTCCGTCAGAGCCGTCAGCAAGTCCTGCGAAGGATAACTACAGGATGAACCGCTACAAGAACAAAGCGCTCAATCTGGAGGAGATGCGCCGGAGACGAGAAGAGGAAGGCATTCAGCTGAGGAAACAGAAACGAGAACAGCAGGTAAAATTTCCACGTTCGTTTTTCTTCCCGAGGCATTAGACTCGCCTGGGAGGCGACCTGTACCCCAGGATGGACCGGGGGATTTATTTGCAAACGATGTTTGTAGGGTCCGGCATTGACCCATGAAAAGAATATCACAAAATCTATCATCAAGTGGACCTTTCTCTTGATTGTTGTCATGATACTCTGGGAAAAGAACTGAAACGATCCTGTAGAGTGATATTTTTTTTAATTAATTAATTTTGTATTTATTTATTTTTATTTATTTTTGTCATGAACCACATTCTCTTGGACATTTGTATGAAAACACAGGGTTCCTACACGTTTTGAAAAAGTAAAGAATTTGATTTGAATGATTTCCAGGTCTGAATTAGTATTGGTATGTTTTCTATTAGAGGGGCCCGCATGTAGGACGTTTTGGAGACTAGGTGAGGTGATTGAGATGTTTTATATTGGGGTATATCAGTAGGAGAATGCTGAGGATGGAGCTGCCAGGAAAAAGGAAAAAGGGGAACACCATGGATGAGGTTTATGGATGTGGTGAGGGAAGACATGCAGGTAGTTGGTTTGAAAGAGGCAGATGTAGAGGACTGGGTGGTGTGGAGACGGAGGATTCACTGTGGCGACCCCTAGTGGGAGCAGCCAAAAGATGTTGTTTTCTAAAATATAAAATTAAGTATTTGTAAAAAAAAAATAATAATAATAATATTTCTTATAAAAATGAACTCTGTGTTTACACTTATCCAGAATTGTTTTTATCTATTAAGCATTGGCGGACTCTGTCCACGACAACGAGGATTGCATGATTTCTCCTCGTCCTAGCTTTCCCCCTAGTGCACTACCCCCTAGTTTAGATTTAATGTAGATTAGATTTATTATTAAAAACAATTCCATATTTCATTTTATTATAGAGCGCTTTTAAGGTTATAAAGTTGTAAAAAAAAAAAAAAGAATATGTTTGTTCCTAATAATTCTAGGTTTATCCCTAATAAGTGACCCAGTGGTGACTGTGGCAACGAAAACCCGAGGTGGTGTGAGGAGGAAACCTTGAGAGGAACTTCATCCTCAACACTGAATGTCCATTCATTACAGTTCCATCATTGTTGAGGTGCTGTTCAGTGATTGGTGCTGAAACGTCAACTGTGATCCTGAGCACATTTTAACAGATTGTTGATGTTAATTACAGTCCAAATCCATCCAGTTCTTAAGTTGCTTAGGAAATTCACGGATCTTTAGGCTGTTGAGGTGGAACTTGGAATTGAAGAGAACACCATCCAGAGGTAGAGTGTCAGCAGGAATCGGGCAGATCTGAAGAGAAGAAAGTCGCTGGTACCTCAGGTGCATCTTCGATAGATAGAGAGAGAGAGAAGAGGGCCGATTTAGAAGTACAGTAAAGCAGTGATGAGATGATTTAAGAGGCGTCCAGGTTTCCTTTCAGGAAGTCGAGACATGGACGGTTTAATCTCTTGTGGAAGGTTACTGCTATGCAGGCTGAATGTGGACGAGCACAGAGTTTGGTGAAAAACTAGTAGGTATATATTTAATCTTCTCCAACTAGGCCACATTTGCACCGAGGAGAAAAGATAACCGTCAAAGGAGTGTGCAGATCGAAAAATTCACCATCATGGTACACTATATGGACAAACGTACTAGGACACCTGTGGAAGTGGATGCTTGGTGGTTATGGCATTGTAATTTGGCATTTGAATCCTGAGCTCAAATCCAAGCCATGACAAGCTACCAGTCCTGGGCCCCTGAGCAAGGCCCTTAACCCCATAGCTGCTCAGTTGTGTAAACGAGATAAATACAAGTTGTTCTGGATAAAAGCGTCTGCCAAATAATGTTAATGTAAAGGAATTTTCTATCCATGTCGTTCTTCCCCAAACTTTTCCCACAAAGTTGGAGGCACACAATTGTATCGGACATCTTTGGATGCGGTCGCATGAAATGTTTCCATCACTCGAACTCTGAGCATGTGAAGTTCCAGCATGACGGTGCCCCTGTGCACAAAGCCAGCTCCATGAAGATATGGGTTAGAGGGGAAGATCTCGAGTGGCCTGATGTAACCGCAACCGTATTGGGATGAATTGGAACACCACCTCAGTTCACCTACATCAGTACCTGACTTTACTCGCCCCAAGCACACTCCAAAATGTAGTGGAACATCTTCCCAGAAGAGTGGAGGTTAATTATAGGGGCAAATAGGGATGAAATGTGAGAGGAATCTTGTGATCAGGTGTCCTCAAATGTCCATATAGTGTTTTTGTATGCCACATCATAAAGTCTAAATAAATAATAGAATGTCGTCATAGAAATTCTTTGATTTGATTTTTTATTTTTCAAGGCACGATTCAAAATGCAAATCCATCTCCCTTATGAACATGCGATGAATTTTTCTCTGTTACTACTCGGTGCTTTTCCTCACACTACCCGCCACCCTGACATGCCTGTCTTTGCTTCCTACAGCTGTTTAAGAGGAGAAATGTGGAGTTGCTGAACGAGGAAGGAGGAATGTTTGACAGCCTTAACATGGACGCTTACGTCAGCTCCAGCACAGCACCAGTAAGTCGGAGCACTTCAGAGCAGTGCATTTGCTGACTTCATTAGAATAATCCTGTAATCCCGAGCTGAACCGTTTCACCGTTGTTATTGCTGCTCATTATAGAGTCGAACATCGAGCAGAAATGGGATCTGGTGTGCAAATGTACTTATTACTTTTGTTTTTTCAGGAAGGAGTCATAACCAGAGACATGGTGGAAATGCTCTTCTCAGATGATCCTGATCTGCTGTTGGTGACCACTCAGAAATTCAGAAAACTACTCTCCAAAGGTGTGCACAAATTCTCTGTAACAGTAGATTAGGAAGTGGTAGCTCAGTGGTCGAGGGTTCAAACCCCAACCTCACCAAGCTGCCACTTTTGGGCCCTTGAGCAAGGCCCCTAACCCTCTGTGCTCCAGGAGCGCCGTATCATAGCTGACCCCAGCTTCCTAACCTCTGCTGCTACGTGAATGACGTAGTATCACAACACTACGGAGGCCGAGGCGTATCCTGAGAGTCACACAAAATATAGATTAACATGGCAGAGGTAGAGCTGCATCTTCCTGGAAACAGAACAGGAAAAGAATGGATCATGGATCAATGTTTAAGGATTCGATTAAGGATCACATGACGGATCAGATTTTTCCTCTTTTTTACGATAAGAAAAAAACTATACAAAAAAGTTATTTGTAGCTGCTGATGCATAAGCGATGCAGCGGATGTTTCAGAAGGTACCACTAAATGAAAGAAGTACAGATTGTTCTTTAATGCATTAAAAAGCATGTGCTAGTTTAGGAAAATAAACTAAATCAAGGTGGATGAAGTATTTTGCTGTTTATAATTTTTTTTAGCTTATCGATTTTCCAATGCTTTTTATACACAGAACCGAACCCACCCATCGACGAGGTCATCGGCACTCCGGGAGTCGTGAACAGATTTGTGGAGTTCCTTGAAAAAAGCACCGATTGCACATTGCAGGTAATGTAAATGTACCTGCATGAAACAGAGCAGGCATCACAGCCTGTTTTCACTGCCCTGATTAGAGTGTATTTGAAGCTGCTGCCTCTGATCTGGATGAGCTCATATTTCTGTGAGGATTTATGCATAAAACATAAAACCAGGATAAACCGTGGTTCACAGCAAGACTCAGGCTGCTTCGTCAGGCCAAAGAAGATGTATAATCAGACCAGGAACACACTGGAAGCGGGAAAATCAATTTTCATTCAACTGGTCGATGACCTAAACGAGTTTTACTGTAGATTTGAAACTCCGGGTCTCACAATTCACACCTGGTTTGACCATCTCACCACTCAACTAATAACACCTCCAGCAGCCCCCCTCTCCTGTACTTAAGATCAGTGAAGATGATGTGCGTCAGGTCTTCATGAAACAAAAAAGAAGTTTCACCATCATCTTTTCGCAGATCTTTAACAGATCAATGGAACTGTGTCAAGTGCCTGCCTGCTTCAAACATTCCATCATCATCCCCATCCCAAAAGAAACCAGGAATCTTCAGATCCACTGCCCTAGCATCTGTGGTCATTGTCATTTGAGAGAATGGTGTTTGCTTATCTGAAGGATATCACTGGACCCCTGCTGGACCCACTTGGGGGAAGATGATTGTGGATTTTAGGAGCTCAGCTACACAACCAGACATCAGAAGACTACAGAGGACGCATTGAACGACTGAAAGGATTATTGCTGCTCCCCCGCCCAGAAAATCACTCTGGATTCCACACATTCAAGCCGTATGCTTTTTGAACTTTTGCCATCTGACCGACGGTACAGAGCACCAGTTCAGTCAGTCACAAGAAAAGTTCTTCCCCCAGGCATCTACCGCCTGAACACTTAAAACGTGTAATACAAATGTTTACTAATCTAAATCTTTACTTTTTCTGTAAAATAATACTGTTTTTCTTTATAGAAATTTGCGAAAACTTTTCTTTTTTTATTTATAATTTCTTTTTCCCTTTTTACTTAAAAATAAAATGTGCAACTCAAAGCTTCTGTCACCAAAACAAATATCTTGTAAGTGCAAACATACTTTGCAAGAACGTCCTCTTTCTGATTTTCTCACCGTGCTAATGTATCTGTTTCCTGTGCAGTTTGAAGCAGCATGGGCGCTGACCAACATCGCCTCGGGAACGTCTCAACAGACCAAGTTTGTGATCGAGGCAGGTGCCGTGCCGGTGTTCATCCAGCTGCTCAACTCAGAGTTCGAGGACGTCCAAGAGCAGGTAAACGGAAGACCAAGGCCGTTCGAGCCGGCTGTCGAAGCCGCGCGAGCCAAATGAATTCTCCTAATCATATTGAAATGAGCTGCAAATTAAGTTTGGGCTCAACACAGAACCTAAAGTGCAAAAACACATTTCTCTTTGGCCCTGTGGTGGTTATTTCAGCTGTTGGAGCTTTGCTGTTTCTTAACGTTCAAGTCCTGTTTCCCCTCTGTGTCTATGGGTGTCGTGGTGAAGCTTTTCAATATTTAGGGAAGTTTTTCTTGTTTTTATCAGCAGTTTTGCAAAAATGAAATTGAAGGAAGCGGTTCAAATATTCCTTTTTAGACTTTTATCTTCTCTCTCTGTACCCCTGAAATAGTCGACTAATGCGTACAGCAAACAAACACTGATCGTGCTGATGAGCTAAGAAGCTCATTAACACTGAATGAAACAAGACTCTTATTTCTGTAAGGTTTGACCACAAGGTTTCATCATCTAAAGAAATGAAAGCAGGGAAAAAAACTTCTCCCGTACATCTTTCTGTTTCATTCTTGCTCATTTCCAACCACGATTTGAGGATGAAGAAGTGAAAATGGGTGCTTTTACTGTGGAGTGGTGGAGGCCATTCGAGGTGGTATTAAAAAGTTTCAAGACTTGCCATGTCTACAAGAAAGTATTTTATTTATCTACGTGTACGCAAGATCACCTTGCACATCGATACAGCGCTGTTCCTGCCACTTCCGGAATGTATCCTGGAAGTGTTCTTTTCGTAGCGCGTTGTACCTTCTGCGATTTGCGCTGGATCCCCGCAACGGTGTGTTAAAACGGCGACCTTCGAGCCGGATCTGTATCTTCTTGATTAGGCCGAAGCTCGCAGAAGCCAAATCTGGCAAAAAGGCTGGGTGCGGAAGTGAAATCCCGTTGTTTCCGCCGGGAAACTCGCGTTTGAGGAGCTCTCTGTGACGTTGCGCACAAGTTGTCGGAATAGCACCAGTTGCACAGTTCCAGATGTACACAGAACGATGTCTTTTGGCACACTGACTTATGAAGGTCGGTGCTCCCTGTGACTGTGCGTGCAGCCTTGTGCCGCTGTCCGTTGCTGTGTTACATAACTAGAATTGAAACTTTTTCAGTTTTGCTTTTTTGAGCATTATGAGGTATCTATTTATTTATATAAAATGATTAGCAGATGCGCTATACTTTTTATTAGTAGGGAAACGACTAATATTTGATATGGAGTTTGATTTCTTCTCGCTAATCCGTTTCTCGAGCGTGTCCTCTCAGCACCACTGCTGTTATGGAGGCAGAGGTGTGTCCCGGGAGTCACATAGAGTACAGATTAACATGGCAGAGGGCGAGTGCACATCACTAATACTTATCTAGACCTTCATTAGCTTGCCTATGTAATCTAAATACACCTATGCCTTGCAGGAATACTTACCTGACATTTACGGCAAAAACTGCAAAATGCAAGTGGCCAGTACACATTGAGGGAGACAGAAGTATTTCTGCGATTGATAGTTCGGAAAAAGAGCACTCATGCACTGCTAATCATCCACAGTCTTCAAGGAGTGGAAGCCGCTTCCCTGAATGCAACAAAGAAAAGAGTCTATTTTTGGGATGGCTGAGGTCCTTTACAATCTTCCTGGTCCTGGTCCGGCACCGCGTGCTGTAGGTCAGGGAGCTCAGTGCGGATGGTACGTTCAGCTGACCGCACCACCCTCTGGAGGGCTCGCCTGTCCTGCAAGGTGCTGTTCAAGAAGCAGGAAGTGATTCTACCAGTCAGGACTCACTCAATGGTGCAAGTGTAGAAAGTCTTTAGCACCTGAGAGGGTAGTTTCAAGTTCCTTAGGCGTCTCAGATGGTACAGACGCTGCCGGGCCTTCTTCACCAGGGTGTTAATGTGACCGGACCAAGACAGGTCCTGTGTGATGTGAACACCTAGGTATCGGAATCTGTCCACTCTACTGGGGTCCCGTTGATGTTTAGCGGTTGGTATGACCGCTCCTGCGTCGTGCTGAAGTCCACTATCAACTCCTTAGATTTGCTGACGTTCAGGAGAAGATTGTTCTCCTGGCACCATCTCTCCAGGTTTTTAATCTCCTGTAGGTAGGCCGTCTCGTCGTTGTTGGAGATCAGGCCCACCACAACAGTGTCGTCAGCAAACTTGATGATGGTGGTGGAGCTGGAAGTGGCCACACAGTCATATGTGTACAGTGAGTACAGCAGGGGGCTCAGAACACAACCCTGGGGAGCTCCGGTGCAGTGAGTGAGGGTGGATGAGGTGTGTTTGCTCACCCGTACGGCTTGTGGTCTGTCTGTCAGGAAGTTGGAGATCCATTGATACAGCGGCAGGCTGTGTCCCAGGACCTCCAACTTAAAGGTGAGTGTGGAGGGAATTATGGTGTTGAATGATGAACTGTAGTCCACAAACTACATTATTGCATAATTCCTTTTTCTGTTCATACATCCTTTTTATTTATATATATATATTAAAAATTTCGGAGTTTTTCACCTGAAAAGCTGCAGTCTAAAGGAATGCGAAAAAAATTCTGTGAAATACCATTGGTTGTCAGGTGACTGCACATGATAGCCTTTTTTAGTGTTGCTAGAATTCAAAAAGTTACATACACATCGATGTATGAAGTGATCCACATGTTGAACTTTCACTATCGAACATCACAAGTATAACAAAGACAAAGAATGTAAACTACAGGACCTGCTTTTATTGGACAGCACCTTGTCATTATTGATTACTGTTAATTCATTCATGTGTGTGTGTGTGTGTGTGTGTGTGTGTGTGTGTGTGTTTTAGGCCGTGTGGGCATTGGGGAATATCGCAGGAGACAGCGCCATGTGCAGAGACTTCGTCTTGAACTGCAATATCCTTCCCCCACTGTTAATGTGAGCGCTCTGACAAATTCGAATACTCCTCATTTTGCTTTTTGTTCGTTTTGCCTCACGAATGTCTCTTTCACCCCATCCAGGCTGCTGACCAAATCAACTCGTCTCACAATGACCAGGAATGCTGTCTGGGCGCTTTCTAACCTCTGCAGAGGCAAAAGTCCACCACCTGACTTCGAAAAGGTTGGTCCCTTTCACCAGTTCATGTGACTTTATACCAATAATTTATGGACATGGTTTTGGACTCCCGACCATGTGTGCTTTGTGAACATCCCATTCCACATTTAGGTCCTTATTTTTTTTTTTTTTTTCGAATAACCGCCACTCTTCTGGGAAGATGTTCCACTCGATTTTGGAATGTGTTTCTAGAGATTTGTGCTCATTCAAGCACAAGTAATGTCATAGTTGAGGTAAAGAGAGGTCTGGGGTGCAGTCAGCGTTCTAATGTATCATGTTCAATAGGGTTAAGGTCCAGATCTTTATATCAGGCAACTCAAGCGCTTTTACTCCATCCCATAAAAACATCTCCTTGTTCAAGTAAAGGGAAATGCCATGCTACCACACTCAGACATCCTATACAATTGCGCCTCCTACTTTGTGGTAGAACCTTGAGGACAAACCACATATGGCTGGAAAAGTCAGGTGTCTCAGTGCTTGTGTTCATAAAGTGTATCTGAGTGCATGAAGGCTGACACACTGGTACCTAAACTTTCTGAATGAAATAAAAAAAAATCATTGTTAGTAAATTATCAGTGTTGATTGTGTTATAGAAGAGACAAGTGGCTTGAAAGATTTATTTTCTAAAAAGTTTTTGTATTGGGTTGATTATTTATTCGGGTTGATCCCCTTCTGCAATCAAGATGCTCTATTTCACTTTAATCAGCAGGTTCTTATCGGCCTGGATTTGCCCTTCTCCAGAGCGACTTGGTTATCTGAAGGTTAAGGGCCTTGCTCAAGGACCAATCATGGGCAGCTTGGTGGTGCTGGGATTTTAACCCATGACCTTCCGATCTGAAGTCTAACATCTTATCCACTGAGCTCCCACTTCCCTTTACTACTGGCTGATAGTGCTTCAGTCAGAATTAGTCCTCATTTTATGTAATGCTCTGTTTTTTTTGGTTTCCTGCTTCAGGTGTCCCAGTGCCTGCCTGTACTGTCCCGCCTGCTGTTCAGCAGCGATCCCGATCTGCTGGCTGACGCCTGCTGGGCTCTGTCCTACCTCTCAGACGGGCCCAACGAGAAGATCCAGGCTGTGATCGACTCGGGAGTCTGCAGGCGACTCGTCGAACTGCTCATGTGAGTCGCAAAAAAAAAAAACGTAAAATAGAACTAAACTTTATTATAAAAAAACAGTACTGAGTTATAAAAATGTGCTAAATGAATGATTATATTCATAAATATAGAGGAAAATAAGATTCATTCTAAATGAAACAAAAGTAACTCTCTAAAGCCCCCCCACCCCCTCAAAAAAAGACCTCAACAAACAGCATGTGGTGTCAGTGATTCGTCCCCAGAGGCCGCTCTCTTTGCTGTTAAAACAGAAAAGCTCTTAATCTGCTCCAGCAAAAGACAAAACCCGGAAAAACTATCAATATGGATTTTTGGCAGATAGTCAGTATAACTGATAAATTGTTTGGGGTGTTTTTTTTTTTTTTTCCCCAGGCACTCCGATTATAAAGTGGCTTCTCCGGCTTTGAGAGCCGTCGGGAACATAGTTACCGGAGATGACATTCAGACACAGGTAAGTGTGAATATTGAGGGTGCAACGGTACGCAAAATTCAGTTATAAAATTATATATAAAATAAAATATTTTCTAAAAATATTTTTTTTTAATCCACCTTCCACTGTTGAATATGTTGTCAAGTTCAATTATTATAATAATAATAATAATAATAATAATAATAATAATTTTAAAAAAGTTAAATGATAACAATAAATTCAAAGTGTGAGGAAAAGATGAAACTAACTTGTGGTCCACCACTTAATATGTTCGTGAGGGAATTCAGATTTTAACTCTGTTTCTGTATAAAGAATTGCATTCGAACCGAAAGCCGTGCACTGAAACGGTTCGGTACGGATGCGTGTACCGTTACACCCCTAGTGAATACCGTTTGTTGTTGCGAAAACAAAAACCGATTGAATTAAATATTGAATTCTCTGTCCATCTTTTTTGTCTTGCTTTGTTTAAGGTGGTACTGAACTGCTCAGCTCTCCCGTGCCTCCTTCACCTGCTCAGCAGCGCAAAGGAATCAATCAGGAAGGAAGCCTGCTGGACCATCTCCAACATCACAGCAGGAAACCGAGCTCAGATCCAGGTACCAGATCCAGATCCATCCACTCGCCCCAGCTGCTGTTCTGATGGGTTTTTAAATCCATCTGCAAAATAGAAAAGTATCCATATTTATTATATAACCTGTTACCTTTCCTTAGACCGTCATCGACGCCAACATCTTCCCCGTTCTCATCGAAATCCTCCAGAAAGCCGAGTTTCGCACCAGAAAAGAAGCCGCGTGGGCCATCACGAACGCCACGTCCGGAGGCACGCCCGAACAAATCCGGTAAAATTAAAAAAATTAAGACTTGTTCAAAGAGGTTTTTTATTTTTATTTATTTTTTATTTTTTTATTTATTTCTGATATCTTCATCTTCAAATGTTGTTCATTTTTTTTTTTCGTGTTTTAACAAAAGGTCTCTGTTTGCAAATGTGGCCAGTCCACTTTATTTTTCTATTTTATGTTATCTTTTTCTACTTTATACACTTGGACTTGAGCTCGAGGTGCCGCAGCTAGATGGCGAATCGAAGCCAGAAAGTGAAGATTGTGCTGAAAATTAAGTTAAGCAAAGAAGAAAAAGGAAAAATGTAAAAGTTTAGGGATACGTAGTGTACAGGAGTGATAGTAAAAAATGAGTTTTCCCTCCACCTCCGCTTAATCGCCTCTACCCCCCGCCCCCCCCCCCCCCCCCCAAAAGCCGCACACACTGTCACACACACACACACACACACCCCACCAGCATTTTCGTTAGCTCAAGTCGTCTCATCTCCAAGGAAAATACACTGAATAAAACCTTATTATATCTTTACATTCTCTTTTATTATGTTTTTATACAATATTTGTCATTTATAATTACATTTTTCTTATTCAAAAACACGTAACAAAAACAACTGGGGTGGCATTTCGGGGGCTGGAACGGATTAATGGCATTGCAATTAATTTCAATGGGGAAATTTGCTTTGAAATACAAGCAAATTGACATACGAGCAAGGTTACGGAACGAATTAAACTCGTATGTCGAGGTACCACTGTATATATGTACACAAAAAAAATTATTTAATAAATAAATAAAAACAGTAGTGAGACGGGCAACAAAAGCCTGGAAAAGTCAGTGTTACTAAAAAGAAACAGCTGGAGGAGCAAATCATTGGGTTAATTGGCAACCCATTGTAGAACCATTTCCTAATTGTTCAACATAAAATAGCTAAGAGTTTGAACATAACATCTATAGTACACATCATGAAATGATTCAGAGAAGCTGGAGAAAAATGTGCAAAGGGACGAGGATGGAAATCAGTATTGCCTGTGATCTTCAATCCCTCAGGCTGCACTGCATTTAAAAACAAAAAAAGGAATGGTTCTGTAATGGAAATCACTGTATGGGTTTAGTAACATCTCCAGAAGTTATTTACAAATGCAGGATAATATCTATCATGCAAAGAAGAAGCCATATGTAAACATGATCCAGAAACGCCACCATCATCATCTTAAACATGGCCCTGTCCCAAGTTTTTTGAGACGTGTTGCCGCAATCAGTTTCAAAATTACCTTATTTATTTTTTTCTTAATTACAATGGCAAACAAATATAAAAGCAAAATAGGCTTTATAATACAAACTATTATACTGTATATTCTTCTGATTTCATTACAGAGAGTGAATGACTGTTCCCCTGCTGTAATGAAATCAGAAGACTATATAATAGTTTGTGTTTAGATGATTATATGATACACAAAATAATCAAATCTCTTTCAGGTTATGTAATTGGACTTCCTCAGAAGAAGCAGTGCAGCTCAGTCCATGAGTTCATTTCTCACTCTTATTTTTCCTCTTTCTTTCTGTCTCTCTCTCTCTCTCTGCAGGTATCTGGTTAATTTGGGCTGCATTAAGCCCTTGTGCGATCTGTTGACCGTGATGGACTCCAAAATCGTGCAGGTCGCTCTGAATGGACTGGAGAACATCCTGAGACTGGGAGAGCAGGAGGCCAAGCAGAACTGCAGTGGCCTTAACCCTTACTGCAGCCTCATAGAGGAGGCCTATGGTAATGCTAATGTAACTTTATATACGTGTTTCCTGATTTCTTATTTTTTTGCATTTTTGTTACACTTCAATGTTTTAGATCATCAAACTAATTGAAATATTAGTAAAAGATAACATGTTTTTATGACCTAAAAAATTATTAATGACCTTAAAAGGGTGTTTCATGCTCGAAAACCCTCCAATGTGGCTGAATTACAACAATTCTGCATAGATGAGTGACCAAAATTCCTCCACAGCGCAGTAACAGACTCAGGGCAAGTTATCGCAAACGCTTGATTGCAGTTGTTGCTGCTAAGGGCGGCCCAACCAGTTATTAGGTCTAGGGGCAAACACTTACACACACACACACACAGTGGTGTGAGTGTGAGTGTGTGTATGTGTGTGTATATATATATATATATATATAAATATTAGGGATGCAACAATACAGTTAGCCCACGGTTCAATACATACCTCTGTTTTTTAACCACGGTGTTCGGTTCGGTCCTGATGGCTTAACACAAAAGTGTTTTTTGTTATTCTATGTTCAGGCAATAGGAACAGTAAGAGGTTAAGAAGAAACAAATAAAAATGATTTATTGCAATACTCCTTTATTTTACTTAAAAGCAAAGAACTCTTCTGCCAAATGAGCGCTTGTATGACTTTCATACAGGGGACGGGTTTGGAGTACAGCGCTTTTCATTTCCCAATCCGACACGTAGTGAACAGTTACAGTGAGGTACCTGCTCTGCTATCCTGCCTTCAGACGTTGATATTGCTGGGTGATGGCGCTGCAGATGTGCAATCATATTGGAAGTGTTTCCGTTTGAGTAGGCTGCATGTGTAAAACAATGCTTGCCGTTTTTTCTTCCTCGGCATTATACTCAACAGCAAAACCGAAATGTCTCCACACCACAGATTTAAGACGCGGCGCCTCCTCGTACTGTAGCCTCACTTCACCACCGCTCGCCATGTTAAAGTGTGGAATGATGGTTCAGCGCCCCCTAACTTTAGAGCATAGTGATTGAACATTTACTCGCGGGTGGAGTTTCCTCATCTCAGCTCGTAGACTTACAGGCGCACACAGTCAATTCGGAGAGAAATAAAAAGCACAAATTATTTAAACGTAAAACCAAAAAAAACGCAATTCACAAGCGTGTATTGAACCGTGGATGTCGTACCGAACGGTTAAATATTATATTGAGAATTGTGGCATCCCTAATAAATATATATATATATACTGTGTGTGTGTGTGTGTGTGTGTGTGTGTGTGTGTGTATATATATATATATGTGTGTGTGTGTGTGTGTATGTATGTAATATATATATATATATATATATATATATATATATATATATATATACTGTGTGTGTGTGTGTGTGTGTGTGTGTATATGTATATGTATGTATGTGTGTGTATATATATATATATATATATATATATATATACACACATACACACACACACACACACACACACACACACACACACACACACACACACAGTATATATATATATATATATATATATATATATATATATATATATATATATATATATATATATATATATATAATATTAGGGGTGGCACGGTACATGGAAAAACACCCGGACTGTTCGGTTCGGTTTGTGTGTGTGTCGCACGGTTCGACGCATGCGCAATGTAGCCTCGTGCTCAGTTTCGCTTAGACAGTTTCGCGCGAACATACATATAGACAGTAAAAGTTGAGTAAGGAGTGCTGCAGAAATGGCAAGTGGAGGAGATAATGAAGGCTGCCCGGAGTTGGCGGATGCGCCCGCGTCGTTCAAATCCGGTGCGTGGGAACATTTTTGATTTCATGTTACTTACGATGACAACGGAAATAAAACAGTAGATAGAACTGCGACTGTGTACAAGCATTGTGCAAAACGCATTTAATATGCTAATGGAAACACTTCTAATATGACAGTTCATTTGAGAAGACATCACGCCAATGTGTCGATAAGCACAAACAGGAAAGAGCCGGTTAGGAAACAACTTCTACTGTCTGCAGCATTTAAGCAGCCTCTCAGTGAGAAGTCGGACAGGGCGATAGCCATAACTAAAGCATTGGGGATGTTTATAGCAAAAGATATGCAACCGTGCAGAGTGATTGTGTGTGAAGGATTTTGTCAGCTGATGATTGTACTCGAGCCGCGGTTAAATATTATATTTAATATTATTCTTTCTCGCCGACACTTTTTTTTTTTTGCCAAATAAACTTGTGGATAATTAAGCTAATAAACTATATATATCAAAAGCTGAAGGAAATTTCTGGAGTGTTGAAGATTAAAAGAAAAAATAACAACAAGAACCCTACTGTGTGTGTGTGTGTGATATCATCTCAGTGAGTTATTTAGAGGCTGATGTTCCTCCTTGTTTTTTCCTAAGGCCTGGACAAGATCGAGTTCCTGCAGAGCCACGAGAACCAGGAGATCTACCAGAAGGCCTTCGATCTCATCGAGCACTATTTCGGCGTGGAAGAGGAAGACGCCAGTCTGGCCCCGCAGGTGGACGAGAACCAGCAGCAGTACCTTTTTCCTCAGCAGGAGGCCCCCATGGAGGGCTTCCAGCTCTAATCAACCTCCTGACACTCGCTTCAGGCCCATACAACGCATCCAGGTCCTTTCCGTGCCCTTGTCTGTACTGCAGGCTGTATCCCCTGTGCCCCAGGCACAACCACACAAGCTGATTCATCTGGAGCCAGGCCGAGAGGGAGAACTTTTTTTTTTGTGTTTTGTGTGTTCCTCCTCCACTCGTACTACGACCGGTCTTTTTTTTTTCCGTGAGGCTAATCGCCTTCACAGGAAAAACATCCTTCCCACACCTTTCCGAGGCTTCGCACTCTTTTCCCCCATAGCGCCGTGTTCTTTCTCTCTTTTATTTCCTACTCTCTGGCGTTTGGTCCCGCAGTGTTTAAACACACCATCCTGGCTGGTGGTCTTTAAAAGGCAGAATAAGCAGTCGTCTTTTTTTGCGGTGTTGTAAATACCTAGAGATTTATAGATAATTCTGAAAGCGTAGGGCGGGGGATTCACAAGGCGTGCACGTGGTTCCGCTTTCCCTTCAGAATAGTTTGGGGTTGTTTTGGTTGTTTTTTTGTTTAGCTAAGGTGATGGAGACTGCGTTCAGATCTTTCCCGAGGTCTTTGCATTGGGTTTCTATTATTCCTTTCGCCGTTTCAGAGGATCCCTTGCCAGGATTTTCCATTCTTTTCGATTTGAAAGCGATGAGAAACGTTTGGCGATCGCCTCCATGCTCTAATTTTTTCATTTCTGGGTTTTTTTTTATACTTGCAAGTTAACAAAGATGGCAAGGGGTGTTTTTTTTTTTGTTTGTTTGTTTGTTTGTTTTTAAAGCTAACCTCTAGGTAAGATAAATAAATATATATATACAAATATGACTCTATATAGTTGCACACACCTTTTGCACACGAAATGACACGAAGGAGAAAACTGCTTCTGCGATTTTCCATTCAGGTTTTCAGATTTCAGTGCTAATGTTCATTCTTCATGTTAAAAGAAAAAAAAGGGTTTTTTCGGCTCACTGCACAGAAACCCATGAAGCGTGTACACGAAGATTTGAATCAAACTCTCAAAGAAAATATATATCTCAAATCTCGGAAGCGTTTTTCTCCTCCGTGTACACTACACTGACGCGAAGGTTTTGAGAACGCAGATGAACGAATGAGGAGCGAGACCGAGACCGACGGACATTCTGTGAAGCGGCAGAAAGAACTTTCCAGTAATCTTCGTCACTTCCTGATGATAGTGGCGAAACTTGATAATATATCTAGGTAGATGAGTAAGTGCTGTTCGTATAATGGACATATAACAAGTCCAGTTTTCGGTGTAACACATGATCAGCATCGGACGGACGAGTCAACGTCCAAGTTTTTTGGTGAAGCTGGAAGGGTTTTTTTTTAGCTAAATATCTTGATCGTGCCTAAACGTCAGTTTCCTGATCTGTGCCGTTATTCACCAGAATTAATTTTCTTCCTTCCCAAATTCGATTTAAATGATCTGGAACGCTCCGTTCATTTTTACTGATTTTCAAATTTCTTTGTTTTCACGTAAATTCGTGACGACTCTGAGCGAATCCTTTTGGTGAATTACGGAATCCCAGAGAGGCAAAACTGAAGTAAAGTACGATGAACTAGTTTCTAGGGGAAAAAGAAAATGTATTCGTTGATTTGGTTGAACGGACACGAAGGCGTCGTTGAAGTGCTGGTGCAATCTGGTGGCAGCTCATGTTCTTTGCGTTATAGTGGTTTAGCTCCGATTGTGTGCTTTGTGGCATTTCTCTTGTGCATGGAAACGTCAGCTGTTATCCCCATAACGTGGCGTTTCGGCATTTCCATTTAGGGTTTCGCGGTTCCTGCATCAACCTCGCTAACAATTTAAAGGAAAAATCCACCCTGAGGGACTTCAAATCAAATTTGATCTCGATTGGCATCCAGGGACACCGGTGCTTTTCACCTATGACGGCAGTGGAGCTGAATTGGGTGTAGATTTGGGCGCTGATCGAGGTGCTGAAATGGGATATAGTGGGATCCCTGAAGAGGCCGATGCGGCGAAGCTTTAGTCCTTTTAATCGCCACTTTTCTTTCAACTGTCAGCCTCTCCAGCTTCAATTTTAATACCCATGGCCTCTTAGATCCCAATCTTCACGAGCTGTAACGCTTTTTGATTTAATTTTACATTAAAGATTGTTGGATAATAATCAATGAGCGTAGAAGCTGTTGTAGCCACTTATGTAGATCATGAAATCTTTTTTTTTTTCCCACACATTTGCTGTTTTTGGTTGTGATTCTTTTCTCGCACCATGTAACGTAACAACCCCCACCCCAAAACAAATCTCTCACACTCTTGTTTCAGGGTGGATTTTTCCCTGCATAGGGTTGGTATATCAAATCTAGGTTTTATCAGCTTCGATGAACATCTCGAAATTGGAGGGTACAGATGTACGCTTCTCTCTCTGACTTTTTACGTCCTTTTTTTTTTTTTTTTTTTTTTGTGGTGAGATAAAAAAAAAAAAAAAATGGCCAGATGACGTTGCACTTAAAGGGATCCTGCAGCTCTCTATACACATGTAAATGAAGGGGTAAATGGGAAAAGGTTTAAAGTATATACACACGACTTGCGGAGAGGGTGGGAGGAAATTCACCGCTCGTGACCCAAATCGAATTTCTATTAAAGAAAACCACAAATGCACTCCTTAATTCACAAAAGTGCCAATCAGACCGAGGAAAACTGGTGGCTGATGTATATCGATTCATCTGAAAATTCTTATTATTATTCCCCTCTCCTTTTTTTTTTTTTTGGTGTGTGTTTTGTTGGGTTTTTTTCTAATTTCTTTATGTACTTGAATGTGCACATGTTTGTGCAGATGTTGCTGCTCTGTTCTTTTTCATACCTTCGAGTAATCACATCAAGGGGTTACATGATCTCGAGTAGTTTGTGTAGACGTGACGGTCTGTCGTTTGTACACCAAATTGGTATTAAAAAAAAAGAGAGAATTTAAAATAATTTAAGTAAATTATACTTTTTTTGTGGGCTTGATTGCATATAAAAAAAAAGTATACTTTTCATACTGCAATCCAAATATCATAGGAGATTTTTTTTTTTTTTTTTTTTTTTTTTTTTTCATTTTTTTGTTCTTTTTTTTTTTTTTCGCCTGTTTGTAATGATGTCGCTTGCAATTTCTCCGGTTACAAAAATATCTTGAATTCGACAGCAGTCAAGTCTTCGGAACCGCAGACAATTCGATCCGAACAGGTTCACGTTTCAGGGAAGGAGCGCGGGCACCTGCAGCTATCGCTCAGAAACCCAGTCCCCCCCAACAGTACAGGTAATCAATCCGGCGCTTCGGTTCAGGGTTGAATCACGTCAATCTTTTTGTTTCGAGAGATTTTATCAGATCAGGGCTTCAGAAGTCGAACGCAGGTTTTTTTACGCCCGCTGAGGACGAGTCGTCCTGTCGGCACAATTTCCCGACGCTCTCCCTGATTAAAAACACTGACTTCCAAGAAGTGCAAACAAACAAACAAAACTGCAAAAGGCCACATATGTACAGTCGAGGCTTTCTGGTCTTCCGTCCTAGATCTTGTAGATGATTTATATCTTTTCGAGACTTTTTGTCTCCTCCAAATCTAAAGCCTGATGCTTGGCTCTATCGTTGAAAAGAAGTTTAAAAAAAAAAAAAAAAAAAAAAAGATTAAATATTCAAACCTCTGTTTACATGTTTTTTTTCCTATTAAATTGTCAATCCATTCATGACCTGGTGGAGTTTTGTGTCCTGTTCTTGTTAATTTTAATTTTTTTTTCTATTTATACAATCAGTTCTCCTTTTTTCCTACATCTCATACTGTGACTGACTTGAGTTTACCGACCGTATGAATGAGCGACACGTGAAAAAAAAACCATGAACATGTTCATTAATGCTGTACAAATGTTTTAAAAAAGATTTAAAAGGTTTGTCCAGAATGCAAATAACAAGCAAAAAATAAATAAAGAGAGAAAATGAACTGTAGGGTATGTTTTTCTTTTTATCGTGCAGTTGTAAATCTAATCCACTAGAGGGACAAACATTAGGAAAACTGATTTTTTTCAGCTGTGTGGTTCTTCCCCAAAAAAGTCTGAGGCACACAGGATGTCTTTGAAACTTTCATTTCCCTTTACTTGATCTAGGAGACTCAAACCTGCACACAAAGCACAAAGCCAGCTCCATGAAGATATCATTTATAAGGCTTGGAAGATCTTGAGTGGCCGCTATAGAAACCCTGTTGAACACCAGGGGATAAATTGGAACGCTGACTGCACCCCAGGCCTCATCACCTCACCTACACCAGTAGCAATGCCCTAGGAAGCATTGCAATCTATTAAAAACTTACCACCCCACAATTGTTTAATTAAAATGATCATCAAAGGATTTTAGTATGTTTTCCTTTTTTGGTTCCTGAACACTCAGGAATCTTTGGTAATGAGCAACGGAACAAATAAAATGCTTTATACTGTTCACAGAACTGAGACTGCATACGCCAAAAATAAATGGCAATTAGAATGGGATCGGTGATCAGTTTAGCAGCAAATTACATGAAATAAATGTTTTAGGTGAAAAAACCACTCTGTGGGGTGGGGTGGGGTGGTGTGGGGGTGGGGTCTTAAAAAGTTGAAAAGGTCTCAAATTAGAAAATCTACATTTTAGACCATAAAAAGTTCGATGCTCTAGGGCTTAAATCATTTTAAACGGGTCTTAATTTTCCGAAGTTCATGTAACGGCAACTCTGACGCTCGTTGAAATCGTTAACTTCAGAATGTTTTTGTTTGTTAGGTTCCGTAGTGTTTTAGCTCGTTTTATCGCTGGTCCAAATATAACTCGCCGTATCACGACTACAAATGAGACCAACATGCAACAGCCAATCAGCTTTGTGTTGTTGGCTCTCTTGGATTGTAGACGCAAAACAGATTTTATTTTTCAGCGATGGGGAAATGCAGGTTTGGTGATACTCAAAAAATGAATTTAGGGCTTTGGTTAAGTTGGTTGCTAAAAATGTGTTTGTGATGTCATGATACAAGTCTTAAATTTCATTCTTAATGATCTTAAGTCCAAAATTTTACTTGGAAACCTGCAGAAAACCTGAATAACCCTAAATAAATCAAGTTATTTACACACAATACCCGATAAGACGCATAATCAGGAAAAAATTCCCAAAAAATTCATCCTGTCAGAATCCGATGTTTGTTAAACATGTTTTGCTGGACTGTAATATTTCTACCCCTTAGAGAAACTTGTTTTATTCTGTTGATTCTTTTGGAAAGGTTTAATCAAGTTAATCCAAATTTAGTCCTAAAGTATTATAGAAAAAAAATAAGTCTTAAACATCATATTTAGTTTTATATTTGTATAAGTAAACCTGGGTTTTGTCATGAACGTAGCCATAGAAGCTAGCATGGCGTTAAGAAAAAAAAACACCACCACCACCCTTGTGGCTGGATGAGCACAAGTTTCCACAGAATCTGGTGAAACTTCTTCCCAGAAGACAGCAAATGGGGACTACGTGTCGAATGGGATGTTCAAAAATCCCATAATCGTATTGTCAGGTGGCCTCAAAAGGTGTCTATATTTTGCTTGTACTATAGAATATGACAGTTTTGAGCTGATTGAGTCCTCAACTTCCTATAATAATAATATCAAGTCAGCACTAGTTTGGGGATTATTATAACTCCAACATCTTCATCAAGTATGCAGATAACACCACCGTGGTCAGCCAGATCGACAACAACGACGAATCGGCCTACAGGGACAAGATCCGTAATCTGGCAGCATGGTGTGCCACCAACAACCTGACCCTCAACACCACAAAGACCAAAGAGCTCATTGTGGACTTCCAGAAATCCAACAGCAGGAGATATCTTCCAGTCAACATCAATGGAACTGAGGTAGAACGAGTCTCCAGCTTTAAGTTCCTGGGAGTTCACATCTCAGGATCTGACATTGCAGCAGAATACTTCAGCCCTGGTTAAAAAAGCCCTGGTTTATGTTGGGAATTTTTTTGACCACTGAAGTACTAATTCTGTAGAATCATTGCTTGTATTTGATATATACATGCATCCGAAACTTCAATGAAAATCCGACAGGGTAACTGGGGTCCAAGAAACTGCAAACTCCCAAACATCTCCCAAAATGTTCTATTTCCGCATACGTGTCCTAAAACTGATTTTCGGAACTGAGTTCTACGACAAAGGGAAGTGAATTAAATTTACAGAGAAAATCTATATATGATTCAATATTCTTTTTTATGAGTGGCAAAAAGATGTGAACCATGTGCATTCAGTATCTCATATACAATAAATATCTCATATACAATAAATACAACTAATAATATCAGTAGGTAAGTGAGTTCAAATCCCAGCACCACCAAGCTGCCAAATGCTGGGGTTTTCAGCAAGTCACTCAACCTTCATCTGCTCAAGAGTAGAACTGTAAAGGGAAGGGCGGATAAGGGCGTCTGCTAAATGCTGTGAACATTATTCTGAAGCGGGAACTCAGACTGTTGATTGGAATTTTTTGAGTTCAAATCACAGCACCACCAAGCTGCCACTTCTGATCCCTTAAGCAACTCGATTCAATCTAGTTTATTTTTTCGGAGCACGTCTAACAATGAACATTGTTCCAAAGCAGCTTTCAAGAGATAAAGAGGTTATGAAGTTTATGCCTAGATGTTTGTTCCTTATAAGTTTGTCCTTATAAGGAAAAACTCTGAGATGGCATGAGGAAGTTGAGAGGAACCAGACTTAAAAGGGAACCTGTCCCCATCTGAGTGGCACCAAATGTCCATTCTTTACAAATTATCCTTTTCAGTAATAGGTGATCAAATGCAGAACTGTTCATAATAAAGAGATTGTAAATGTCTGTTTATTTTAATTACAGTCCAAAATAATCCTCATTCTTCAGTTGCTCAGAAACTTCATGAATCTTTTGGCTGTTCGTGTGGAACCATCCTCAGTTTCACAGTGTCTCCACATGAATTAAAGAGAACTTCATCCAGAGGTAGTGTGTTGAGATAATAAACAACTTACTCGACACCAATATTCAAAGTATTAATACTTCAGGGTCCATCCACCCATGACTATATCTTGTAGCTGAATGATCGCAGAATCTCCTCAGCCATGCCTGGAAATCTAGTGGAAATCCTGCTCAGAAGACTGGAGCTTGTTATAACCAAATGGGGGAGCTGGTAGCTTAGTGGTTAAGACATTGGCCTTTGAGTTAGAAGGTTGTGAGTTCAAACCGCAGTGAAATGGAATATGTCACTAAGCACTAGGATGTTCTCATCCTTTAACCCATGTAGTGTACATATTTGACATTTTTGCAATTACGTATTGTAGAAATCACCATTTCTTAATACTATCATTATGACGCTACAGCTATATTAAAAAAAAAACATCAATATTGCCACATCTTTTCCACCCACATGAGCAGAAACATCGATATTAACCCCATAAAATGACCCCGGGTTTTTCGTGCATTTTTATGTGCGTTACGGTTTTCCTGGGGATCTGAAATGAAGGCAAAGTGTGTGTTTTTGTGCAAATTTTACCAAAAAAATACGCAAACGCAGAAATGGCTCAAGAATAAGCTTGGCGAGTGTTTGGAATGAAAAAAAAACAGAATTCCACACAATATATATTTGAGCTTGTGCAGTTTGCTACAGATGCTGTTTGCAAGCTCTGACCGGTGCGGCTTCTGACCATCCAATCAAAGGGTGTGAAAATGCCGATGTTATTGGATGCCTGCTGGATTGCCCTGGATCTACTGATTAGTTTACGCTACAACCTTCAAGCAACATGGCTTTTACCTGCAGGTGCCCACAGTGTGATTCTGAAGGTTTGAAAAAGGTACCAGTTGACTCCGGTGACCGTGATGTGACGGCTGAAATCTGATTGGATAACGTAAACTTACACTTAGAAAGTGTAAACGCCTGAGAGAAAAGCTATGAAATGAAGAGAAACGACTAATGGGCATAATATTCATGGACAGATAAAAAAAATTCTCACTTCTGTTATGCAAGTTATACTATATTAGAGTAGTCATGACAATGTTGGGTGGACCATTGTGCTGGTGCATAGGGCATTTCTTATTTTCGCCTCCACTAAAAAGAGTATGAATCTTAAAAACTAATACAACAGCTCACTGTATTGTACATGCAACAAGTCACAGTACTGTATATGCAAACCAGAAAATGCAACCGTTAATCCATTTGAATCATAAACCTCCATGTCATTCTTATCTGAAATGAATGTATTTGCTTTTTATGTTTTAAAACAGTTTATAATACGCCATATACTGTACGGTTCATGTTAAAGTGGAAGTCTCTAAGACAAAAGTATCAGTTTAAACTCTGCCTGTCTATTCTCACTCAAATCCAAAATGATAGAATATAGATAAAATGATCCAACTGGTAGACCATCAAGCCAGGCCAGATGAGTTTGTACACAGTGAGTGACATTATGCTCTCACTAGAAATTGACAAATTTTTGCTATAGATATTAAAGCGTAGATAGATCTTAAAGTGTAAATAATTCATGAGGATGTTATTTAAGTCACTAAATGATGCATGGTGAGTAATTTTATGTCAAAATAGCCATTTCACCTACAGACTATCAAACCATCACAAATCGGATTACTCAGAGTAAAACTAATTTAATTTAACTGCAGAATTTTAAAGTAATTGGTGTTCAAATTCATAATATCATTCCATCAAATTGAGCCTGGAGTTCAATTTGATGTGTAATAAAATGCCGATTTATTTTATAGCCCTATAAAAATCAACTGATTCCAGTGAAAGGATTTTACATTATTTAAGCAAAGAAATTATTGTCTTAATTGTTATCATTCTTACATTTTGTCAGAAGTAAGTATTGCCTACACACGTCAGTGTCTGATATCACAGTTGTTGCTTGCATCCTGTCAGTGATCTTGCACATCTCAACTTTGGTTTAGAGGAGGCATAATATAATACTGTCTAAATAAAGCTATATATTATTACTGTAATATTTCTATTTCTATGGGGTAGGAGATGCTAGGACCACTGCTGCAGCAATAAATTACCTTCTTAAAAAAAATACACGCGTCCAAGGCAGACTTGGTTCAGCATGTTTATCATCAGACACTACTGAACCTGAAGGGACCTAGCACTTGATTTGTTTTCAGGCTGTATTGCAGACTTTGTCTTTCATTTCTATTACATAATTGGCCAAATATAACTGTTCTTGATAGATTAGGCTTCTATAAACTTTGTGGTGGTCAACGTAAATTTCCAAAATACATTTTTGAAATATTATCAGAATAATTTTCTATTGTTACAGAATATGTTCAATGCTCTTGTCTCAATCTAAATCTGGACAACAAATCTGTTCATTAATCTTCAGTAATTGATCATTTAGCGTTTTGTTGATTGTCAAACGTGACAAAACCAAATTGACATCAACGCCACTGTGTGACACTATACTGATATGATTCAAAAATCATAAATCTTGAATTAGTAAGTATAGCAATTTTTAACCTTATATCATTCCACTAGGTAGTAGGGCATTTACTGAGTGTTATGCAAGATCATGGTTGGAAGCCTTCCCCTTCCCCTTCCCAGTCTCCCCAGCAAGGCCCTAAGTCAAAGTCATAGACTTACGTTTAATTTTTTGTCCATTAATGTTTATTAAAATAAATCCCAATAGTCTCTTCATTTCATAGCGTTTCCCTCGGCTGGCCTGCCACTGATAATCACTGTTAGTATAGACCCATCAAACATAACATTAAAGCACTGAATATTTATTTAGAGTGGGACCTGTCATGGGGTAAAATAATTACAGCAGCAGATGAATTGTCAGTTGATATTTTGGAAGCAGCAAAACTGGGCAAGCATAAGGATTTGAGAGACTTTGATATGTGTAAGGAGCAAAAACTAACCCATAGCTACAGTAAGATCAAAGTGCCCATGCCTCTGTCCACACCCAAATGCACCTACAATGGGATTGTGAGCCTCCATGGACCATTGAGCAATGGAAGAAGGTGGTCTGGTTTGGTTAATCAAATTTTATTGTATTATGTTAACAGTGTTGTGTGTGTGTGTGTGTGTGTGTGTGTGTGTGTGTGTGTGTGTGTGTGTGTGTGTGTGTGTGTGTGTGTGTGTGTGTTACTTGCCTGAGGAAGAGATGGCATCAGGATGCACAATAATGAGACAGTGTGAAACAGAGTTCTGGTCTTCATGTAGATGACATACCACCTACCTAAACATTGTTGCTAATCAAGTACATTACATTGTTATTCCCTAATTGTACTAGACTCTTTTATCAGGCTAAAACGCCTCAAAGTTACTCAGATCTCAATCAGATCAAGCTTCTGGAGATGTGCTGGACAAACAAGTCTGACCCATGCTGGCAACTAACAGGGCTTAAAAGATCTTCTGCTAATATCTAAGTGCCAGATACACAGTACACCTTCAGGAAAAAAATATAATAATTCAGCTCTGTTAGTAGGATTTCACCTGAGCCACACTGGCATACAACAGAACAGTGAGCTTAAGCATAACAGGAAACCGACATAGTAGAACAACGTGGAAATAATTTAAAGAAAATATGCAGTGTAGGAGGAAATCACATCATTTTGGAACATATTTGCCCAACTTTCCGATTGTTCTTTACAATATTACTTCAGTTTATTGATGTTTAGGGGGAAAAGCACCTCATTGGATATCATGATAAGGCCATGACTTTATTTCCTTTAGTCATTCAGATGTCAGTTTCCTGTTATGCTTAAGCTCACTGTTCTGTTGTATGACCCTGTGACAGAGTGAACTGTCCCTATGGTCGGCATGACAATACACACAACACTTTCACTTCTCCTCTGTTTCTTGCTACAGCGCTGTGGGTGCACACACACGCAGCTCCATTCGTGGGCTGGTTGGATGGCTTGCTGCATGGTCTCCTGCAGTTTATGCACGCACAGGAGCAGCAAGAGCAACGCTACCTCCAAGGTAGCACCTTGCAGGTACACCAGCACCAGTACACCAGCACCCCGGAGAATTAGCCTGTCCCCAAGGGTCCCGCACACTCCAACAGGAAGCCCACAACTGGAGCTTCCTACACCAGCTCCCCGTGGAAGTGCTACTGCACTGAGGGCCCAGAGCACACCGACGCCCACCAGTCAGCCAATGCTCAGAACCGAGCCCAAGTTGCCAAGCTTCCAGCATGGGGAAGACATTGAGAACTATCTGCATCGGTTCGATTGGCTCGCCAGAACCTGGAAGTGGCCGGAGGACGAATAGAGCTACCAGCTGGTCCCGCTGTTGACCGGGCAAGCACTGGAGGCCTACCTGGCGATGGATGAAGACCAAGCAGTGGTCTACAGTGAGCTGAAGAAGGCGCTGTTGGAGAAGTTTAACGTTTCTCCAGAAACCTATCGTCAGCGGTTTCGTGCAACTACGACCCCAGTTGCAGAGACACCCTCAGAGACGTATAATCGGCTGAGGCACCTGTACCGCCGTTGGGTGCGGCCAGAACATCACAGCGAGTATTGCCATCATTTGGGTAGAAGGCGAACCCGTAAGGCCGCTCTACCACATTTGGTGTCAGAAGTGGGATGGCTACTCGCAGGACAGTGCCAAAAGGACGCAAGGCCAGGATGGTGCTTCGTTCCCAGACCCAGGCAGCCACTGATGAAGATGGAGCCTGGGGAACAGTGGATTCAACTGAGGAAGAAAGAGAGGAGGATTGGTTGCCTCCTGTACGACCCAAGGGTACGGCATCCAGGACTGGAGCAGGGCCGCCCATTAAACCATTCGAAGAAGGGATGGCCGAGGTGTTCCGGCAGTTTATGCACACACAGGAGCAGCAAGAGCAACGCTACCTCCAAGCGCTGCAGACTCTGCAGGAGACCATGCAGCAAGCCATCCAACCAGCTTCTTCATCACTGGGCCTGGAGAGCCCACGAATGGAGCTGCCCACACCAGCACCCCGGAGAATTAGCCTGTCCCCAAGGGTCCCGCACACTCCAACAGGAAGCCCACAACTGGAGCTTCCTACACCAGCTCCCCGTGGAAGTGCTACTGCACTGAGGGCCCAGAGCACACCGACGCCCACCAGTCAGCCAATGCTGCATCGGTTCGAGTGGCTCGCCAGAACCTGGAAGTGGCCGGAGGACGAATGGAGCTACCAGCTGGTCCCGCTGTTGACCGGGCAAGCACTGGAGGCCTACCTGGCGATGGATGAAGACCAAGCAGTGGTCTACAGTGAGCTGAAGAAGGCGCTGTTAGAGAAGTTTAACGTTTCTCCAGAAACCTATCGTCAGCGGTTTCGTGCGACTACGACCCCAGTTGCAGAGACACCCTCAGAGACGTATAATCGGCTGAGGCACCTGTACCGCCGTTGGGTGCGGCCAGAACATCACAGCGAGTATTGCCATCATTTGGGTAGAAGGCGAACCCGTAAGGCCGCTCTACCACAGACCCAATTTCAGCCCGGCGTAAGCAGCTAGATAGATGGCATCTAAAATATTTGTCTCAAAATTATTCTGGTTTAAAGTGTAGTCAGTTCTTTGACTGCAAAACAAGCCCCAATCCTTCACCCCACCACTATTAACCTGTTTATGTTTTGAATTGATGACCAAAAGTCTCATCAAGCAAAAATATATTGTTCTTTTGAGGTTTGTTTAGATACAATATTGCAATCCTACATTGTGATTCCATACAAAAGGCTTTTTCTTGACACTTTTAAGAAGTTATACTTGATCAGTCCTTTTCTAATTCTGCAGTCATGAACTAAATATTAAACATCCTTGCAAAATCCTGGTGATCACATTATGTCGCACTTTCTTTATATCCCTGAGCATTAAACAGTCTTTTAGGCTTTATCATTTTTAAAAACCTTTAAAAAAAAGGCTTTGTTTTATTGCTCTAGAATGCAAATTTGAAATTATTTGGAGATGGCCTTATAACCCTTCACAGATTCATGGCTGATGTCCTTTTTTATTTGCATTATGTAGACACAGCTGCCACCAGAACCTTTTATAGAGGTAGCCACAATTCTTGTGCATTCATTAGTAACACTCGGAAAGTTTTTTAAAAATTAAAAAAATTCTGTCTTAATGCTTGTGGAAATAGGAAAAAAAAAATTCCCAGCTTGTTTCTTAATGTTGGTTACTTTTTTAAATAAGTTTACTTGTTTAATTTGTAGAAGTTTGTAAGTGTAATGTATGCTAGCTCATACATTAGTTCCAGGGGAACTAAAAGTTTATTTTATAGAACTCTTTTTTTTTTTGGATTGTGATGGTGGACACATATATATCACATTTTTAATACAATAATAAAGGAACCTTGATATAATAAAAAATAATATCAGACCAACCAGGCCAACTTGCCTGGACTCTACTTCCAAAGGGTTTGTACAGACTATGTTTTTATGTAACAAACTACTAATTTTAGCTACACATTGTCTCCATAATTATTTATGTAGGCCTTCAGGATAGTTGATCAAACAAAACAGAGATCTCTTCTTCAGTCATCCAGCTGCAGACTATGTGCTATACAGCAATCAAATTATCTCAAATTTCAGGAAAAAAAAATCAAGAATCATGCCATTTCATCAGTCCCCTTGACCTTTTTATGCTTCAAAAATATAACTATTCATGTGTGTCAGGGTGTGGATTAGCCCCAGATGACATGAATTTTAAGATGAGAACCCCTGGCCCTACAGTACTTCAGTAAAATGTTGCAGTTTGCTCTAGGAAGCAAAGACTCCTTTTGCTCCCTATAAGGCATGAACTCAAATCAAATTAAAAAATCAAATCAAATTTTATTTGTCGCATACACATACATACAGAGTACGACATGCAGTGAAATGCTTTATACGAGGGTCCGGCATGAGGGAATAGAATGGGGAGAAAAATAAACCAAGAAAAAAAGAAGGCAGATAAATAAAGAGTATAAACTCATTTGAATTAAGATTTTAAAGGAAGTTTCAATAATATGCTAATGATAACTGGTGAGATTTACCTAGGTTAGCCTGTTTTCTCAGTTATTGCCTAATTAGTTTAGCATTGATTCTGGTTGATTACACAATTGTCTAGGGTCAAAATCTAATTCTAACAAATAGTAAAAAATTGCAAATGTACAAACAGAATGTAGACCACCGATTAAAAATGATCTATTGATCTATGCTAGTTAAGCAATAATAGTTACCTTTTACATATGATATAGCAATAACTTAATTTCATGTTTAAAATTAATATCTTTACTTCACTCAGGTGTGTTAATGATGGAGTGAGTGGTTACTTTATGTCCCAGACTGTCCTTATGCCTGTCTTCTGGCTCTACCTGTTAGATGTACTGCCATGGCTAGTTCTGCAGGTTCTGTGCACAAGGTGAAGCAATTTTAAACCATTATATCACAATAGTAGACTTTGTTGCCACAACTATTCCCTCTCCATTTTCTGTCTCTGCCACATCCATATCCTTGTAGCCCCATTTCTGCTTGAAGCCTCACTCGACTGAAAATGAGTCACTGCCGCTAATGATGGCTTTCCACGGATTACCTATAGATCAAATTGGTTAAATGTGGATGGTGCCACACAGACATGCTAAAGATGCATTATAATGAGAGTAGGAAGCAGATTGAGAAGAAGGATCGGCTCTGAGCCCTTTCCTGTTTGCAGTGGTGATGGACAGGTTAACGGACGAGGTCAGACAGGAGTCTCCATGGACTATGATTTTTGCGGATGATATTGTTATTCGTAAAGACAGTAGGGAGCAGGTTGAGAAGAGCCTGGAGAGGTGGAGGTACGCGCTGGAGAGAAGTGGAACAAAAGTCAGTAGGAGTAAGACAGAGTACATGTGTGTGAATGAGAGGGTGGACAGTGGAGTGGTGCAGTTGCATGGAGAAGAGGTGGAGAAGGTGGAGGAGTTCAGGTACCTGGGGTCAACAGTGCAGAGGAGAGTGTGTTAGAGAAGTGAAGAAAAGACTGCAGGCAGGGTGGAGTGGGTGAAGAAGAGTGATAGCAGGAGTGATTTGTGATAGAAGAGTATCTGTGAGAGTGAAAGGGAAAGTTTATAGGACTGTGGTGAGACCTGAGATGTTGTATGGTTTAGAGACAGTGGCATTGAGTAAAAGACAGGAGGTGGAGCTGGAGGTAGCAGAGCTGAAGATGTTGGGAGTGAAGACGATGGACAGGATTAGAAATGAGTTTATTAGAGGGACAGCGCATGTAGGACGTTTTGAAGACAAGGTGAGGGTGATGAGATTGAGGTGGTTTGGACATGTGCAGAGGAGGGACATGGGGTATATCAGTAGGAGAATGCTGAGGATGGAGACACCAGGAAGGAGGAAAAGAGGAAGACCAAGGAGGAGGTTTATGGATGTGGTAAAGGAAAACATGCAGGTAGTTGATTTGAAAGAGGCAGATGTAGAGGAGAGAGTAGTATGGAGACGGATGATCCGCTGTGGCGCCCCCTAATGGGAGTAGCGAAGAAGTGTCCTAACCGTGAGTGTAAATGCATTTGAAACAAATACTATATCAATTATTGTTTTGCAACCATTTTTACTTGGACATGTTACACGTTTATTTTGCTTATAAAGCGTTAAAATTAGTAGGTAATTTACATATTACAACTACTGCTGGAAATGGCAATTGTAAATGATACCATTTCATTAATGCAAGATGTAAATTTAAATACAAAAAAAAAAATGTGCATGTTACATTTTAAATTGGATTTTGTCGCCTCTATGTTTCTATAATATGCTTTTTTATTAGTTTATTAGTTGGTTTCTGCGTCTTCATTTCCTGCTTCGTTATTACAGAATATAAAGCTGTAAAATTTTAAAACTTTGGCATGTCCACACTTTGGCGCTTCTTCTCCCTCCTCAGTGAAACAGAGGTTTCGGCGGAAGCTGGGTTTTCCCGTCGTCCAATCAGGTCTCAGATACTGCTTTCTGTTTCCGGTGACTGTTGGCAGAAGAAACAAGTCCATCTAGAAACATTCCTAGAAGCGCTTGAAGAATCCGGTAAGGTTTTAATACGCGTTGAACTCTGGGGAACGGGACAAGAAGGATATGAGGGTAAAATTCGGGAAATTTGACAGAAGTTTGGACACTGGCTTTGGTTTTTAGTCTGAAACTTAGCAAGCTAGGTAAGTTAGCTCGCTGGGCTTGTCAGGAGGCTAGCAGGCTAGTCATGGTATTAGCCAGATATTAGCATGGATGTCTCCTGGTCTTGGTCCTGGTCCTGGTCCTGGTCTTTGTTTTGGTCTTGGTTCTCTCAGTTCTCCATTAGGTAGTTTGTTATCTGTGTGATCTCACCATTATAAACTCACGAGAAGCTTGACTCGATTATTGAGGCTGATTTGGTGAACTTGAAAAAAGCCCTCAGCATTCTGAGGAACTTCTGTATATCTACAACATTGTCTCTATAACCCTCACCTACTCTTTAGACTTCAGTTTTCCCCAAGTCATGTTAATGGAAAGTCCCTTCGTGACGCCATTGGAGTCATTTGCATATTCATTGTGCGTATTTGCATATCAATGGGCGTTTATATAGTTTCTGAGTATGTTTTATTCAAAGTTGGAAAATAATGTTAAAGCTTTATGGTGCTTGGTCATGGCATTGCAAATTATTGGTCAGAAATAAGTGAAATTAGCTATTAATCTATTTGTAGAAATTGGAAGATGGACATAAAGGAAACAGTTATGGATGCAACAACTCGTTTTTTGATTTGTTAATATTACCGGAAAGTGGTAATTATGACCACCGATGGTGACGGTGGTCATTGATTGGTTGTTGTGGAAAATGGAAAATCATTGATTGGTTGTTAGGAATAATAGCGATCAGTGATTGGTTGTCATGAATAGTGGTCACTATTGATTTGTTGTTGGGAATAATGGTTATTAGTGTTCGGCTGTTTGAAGCGAATGAAGGATGTTTTGGAGACGAGGTGAAGGAGGTGAGAACGTGGGGTATATCGATAGGAGAATGCTGAGGATGGAGCCACCAGGAAGGAGGAACGAGGAAGACCAAAGAGGAGGTTTATGTATGTGGTGAGGGAAGGCATGCAGGTAGTTGGTGTGAAAGAGGCAGATGTAGAGGACAGGGGAGTATGGAGACGGATGATCCGCTGTGGCTGAGCCGAAAGAAGAAGTGCTTGGCTGTTTAGAATAGTGGTCATTGATTGGTTGTTGGGAATAATGCTGCTCAGTCATTGGCCTTTAGGAACATTGATGGTCAGGGATCGAACATTAAGAATAAAGTTTTTCAGTGATTGTTGTATATAATGGTGATAATTTAATAATAGTCATCAGTTATTGGTTGATGGGATTAATGGTGATAGGCTGTTGGGAACATTTGTCATTACCTATTGGCTGTTGGAAATAATTTTGATCAGTGATTAGTTGTTGGGAATATTGATGATTAGTGATTGGTTTTTGGGAACTAAGGTGACCAATGCTTGGTTATCATCAGTAAGGCTGCTCAGTCACTGGTTTTTGGGAACATTGATAGACAGTGATCATACATTGAAAATCATGTTGATAAGTGATTGGTTGTTGGAAGTAACGGTGATCAGTAATTGGTTCTTGGGATTACACAAATTTAGCTCAGTCAGGCTTTTTAATCTGTAATCTGATTAAACCTGCAGTGTCAGTGTTTATATCGAGCCACAGTGATCTAAGCTGGACAGTTGTATCGAGTGCAGGACGTCAGTAGATTTGTCGCCACCATATTCAAAAGACAAATTCACTAAGATGCCAACTCCGCTGCAGTCATCCATTAAAAAATAAAATGTTGGATTTAATCGCCATTCGCTGCACCGGCACGAACTGTAATGAATAGGCATCTGGTGATGAGGATGGGGTTTGTCTTCCTCATACCATCTCAGGGAGATTTTCCTTACCACAGTCAGCACTGGCTCACTCATTAGGGGCAAACTGACAACTTGCTTCGGGACGATGTCCATTGTTAAAACCGCAATCAACATAAAATTTAAATAATATTGAATTAAAAAAATGGTGTAACTGAGTCTGTGTGCGTACCTGTGCTGAAATTAAACCGTGTGTTCGCAGTTGAATAATGAAGAGGCAGGACACTGAGGATCAGGTAGAGGACAACAGCGGAGAGTCCAGTGCAGAGGGCACGTCAGAGACTCCGGCTACTCCAGAAGGCACTGAGAGCCCAAAGGAACAGAACACGCTGACCGATAGCTCTCCAGCTGTTAATTCTGAATCCGACGAAGCCTGTAAGAATCATTTCAATGTGTCGTAAAGTGTAGTAATATGACTTTCAATTTGTACATTTTAATTACAGCCACACTTGCCAAGTTAATCCGATTAACTCCATGTTTGATTAGCATGGCGTGCGTATAACTTATTTGTCTGTGGCTAAAGCTGGATCTAAGTCTACCTCCTGCGATGTGGCCGAGGAGCTTAGCAGACAGCTGGAGGACATCCTCAACACGTACTGTAAGGCGGATGGCAGCGAGGACCCGGCTGTACCTAACGGCCAACCTGATGGCGCCGAGGTCAACGGGCTGGCTGACAGCAAGTCCGAGCGTGCCAGTCTGAGCAGCGGCAGCACGGACAAGGACAAAAAGAAACAGCAGGAGAAAAAGAAGGTTAAAGGCCTGGGTAAGCGGATTTTTCGGGTCAAATTGAAACGGTAATTTTTTATTTGGATCGTCTTTTGTCCGAGGTATTTGGACAGTTGAGGATTGGAATGAAACCAAGTGTTGTTGTTTTTTTTGGAGTTTTAAAAAATGACCTTCTTTTTCTGGTCTCCTCCACATTAAGGGTCAGTGTGTAGTGTTAGACGATGATTTTATTTTTTTTAAACACCACAGTTGTAAAAACTGCTTATTCGAGTGGCATGTATATATATATATATATATATATATAGTAGTGTAATAACCTGATATAAACTGATTAAAACTAAGACTATTACCAGCATGTCTGCTTTACACTCCTGTATGTTTGGTTTGGCCCGTTCGTGCAGTGCTTTCTCGTTTCTCCACTCTGTAGGTAAGGAAATAACGCTGCTGATGCAGACGCTGAACACGCTGAGCACCCCTGAAGAAAAACTCGCTGGTCTGTGCAAGAAATACGCCGAGCTGGTGAGTTTTTCATTCGTCATCAAAGCATAGTGATTAGGGTTGCAAAATCCTGGTAATTATAATGACCTGAAATTTTCCATGGCATTTAACCTTAATTAATGGGAGCAGGCTGGGAATTTAAACTTGAAATTGCAGGTCAACATGTTAGAGAACTTAAATTAATTAAAAAAAACAAAAAAAACATGTTTTTTGTTAAAACTACCAGATTTTATGCAATTTCACTTCAGCATACAGCATGCTTACTGCAGGGTTACTGAGGGCCACGCCCCCTACACCCACCACTGTGCGTTCCACCATAACATAACGCAGATCATTTCTTCAATCAAAACAAATGTGCTTTATGCCAATTATTTATGTAAATGACATTAATATTATCTAAATTTATGTTTAAAACTTCCTCGTGCTGTGCGGGAGCTGTTGTGCATCAAAATAATGCTAACAATGAAATCAAAAATGTTATTTTTTAAAAATTCTGTGTTAGTTTACATGCATGTGCATGCACCTTTTCACTCTGTTGCACTGCTTTCTGTAGTGAATATTATGTTAGAGTTTACATGAGAAGAAAACTGTTGCTTTAACCAATCAGATTTCTACTAGGCAGGCGTACAAAAACATTAGCGTTTTCACGCCCTACAAATGGACGGTGAGAGAGCGTGCTAGTCAGAGCTCGCACACCGCATCTGTGGCAAACAGCACAGGCTGGAAAATATCCGTGTGGATTTACTAAAATAAATTGATTTGGTCGCATATACATACGCAGATACCGAGATGAGGATGGGTTCCCTCTTTAGTCTGGTTCCTCTTAAGGTTTCTTCCTTATGCCATCTCGAGGAGTTTTTCCTTGCCACAGTCGCCACCAGCTCGATCATCAGGGACAAACTTACTTATAAAGAACATATTCACTTTTAATCACCACATTATCTGTGTAAAGCTGCTTTGAGACAATGTTCATTGTTAAAAGCGCAATACAAATAAAAATGAATCGAATTGAATACATTTACAAGGACAAGTAATGGAGAGTGTGTTAGAGAGGTGAAGAAAAGAGTGCAGGCAGGGTGGAGTGGGTGGAGAAGAGTGATAGCAGGAGTGATTTGTGATAGAAGAGTATCTGTGGGAGTGAAATGGAAAGTTTATAGGACTGTGGTGAGACCTGAGATGTTGTATGGTTTAGAGACAGTGGCATTGAGTAAAAGACAGGAGGTGGAGCTGGAGGTAGCAGAGCTGAAGATGTTGAGATTTTCATTGGGAGTGACGACGATGGACAGGATTAGAAAAGTTTATTAGAGGGACAGCGCATGTAGGACGTTTCGGAGAAATGAGGGACACTAGATGGAGGTGGTTTGGACGTGTGCAGAGGAGGGACATGGGGTATATCTGTAGGAGAATGCTGAGGACGGAGCCACCAGGACGGAGGAAAAGAGGAAGACCAAGGAGGAGGTTTATGGATGTAGTAAGGAAAGACATGCAGGTGGTTAATTAGAAAGAGGCAGATGTAGAGGACAGGGGGGTATGGAGACTGATGATCCATTGTAGAATAATAATCTTCACCCTTTTGAGTCTTTGTAAACATGGAAATAACAGCAATCGTGTGCCGGTAAGATATGATGCACATAATCGCGCTGTATGTTCTGGATAATTGCAGGATGTTGTTCCTGGGTCTGGTTGAAACCCCCCTTTGGCAGCCCTGCTATCTGAGCTGATTGATTTTATTCAGCCGACGCCGATCAGCCACGCAGAAAACAATAGCAGGAAGTATGCCGGAGACTTGCCATAGCTCTCGTGTTTGTTGTGGCTGTTAGACATGGTAAATTTGGATATGGCCATGTATTTTAAACCTACTTATTTCAACAAATAATAATGTTTTAGCCTTTACGAAGGACCCGTTGTCATGTTAATGAAACCAGTATGAGATGCTTTTTGGCATTAACATTTTGGAAATATCCATCAATAGACGGATTGCACTCGTTCTGCATCGACAGTCAGATTGTGGCATTGGTATTAGGCGGCCCAATATGCACCTGGAAAATATTAGCCACGCGTCACACCACCTGCCTGATTAGATGAGATTAGATTCAAGTAGGGTTGCAACCCTAATTGATAATTGATTAATCAGACCATTTTTTTCTGATTAATTGACTAAAATTTTTAATCTGTTTTGCTTATTATAACTATATAAACATCGTTATTTCAGGGTATTTATGTATAAAGTGTACTTTTGCAAAAACACAAAAGCCACACATTAAGTTTAAGCGAATCTTTAGGTTACTTTCATAACCCTGGTTCGCTCATAACAGGAGTCTGACATCTCGCTATAGAAATTGCCTTGGGAGGGACCAATCCTGCAAGCACCAGTTAAACCACGCCGTGGGGCTGACGGTCCCTACCTCGTTCTCCGCATATCTCTTCTCTGTGCTACTGCAAGAAGGGAAGTGTGGTGAGATACCTCAGTCCTGTTATCAGAGAACCTAAAGTACTCTTTCAAACATTTGTTTGGTATCTCACTATGGGATAAAGACAACTCCCGTATTGCAGATATGCTGTCCGAAGCAGGGCAGTGATGTGTGATGATAATAACACAGGCTCTCCACTATTCAAAGAATAGAACATATGAAGACGTGAACACACTAAGGAAGGAATGAGCCAACAAGGCTCCGTAACATCCCCCATATAAAGACTAAAAGTGTCTGGCAAAGCAAATGTCTTGAATTGAAATGCTCTTGAGCAACGCCCAAAAGGTGGCCAACCCTCGGGTACTACAGTATCTCACAAAAGTGAGTACACCCCTCACATTTCTCCACTGTTTGTGGGTTTTCTTGTGAGCAGCTTCAGAAGAGGTTTCCTTCTGGGGCGACGGCCTGCAAACCGATTTGTTGCAGCGTAACTGCTCTAATACAAGATACACACATTTGTATGGGCCTGTCAAGCAATATCATGAATGATGAATAGGACATGTGATTTTGCATGGTTAAATGATGTATAGCTGTTATCACTTGGGGTGTACTCACTTTTGTTGCCCCCATCTTGACAATAATGGCTGTATGTGGAGTTCTTTTTAGAGGACAGTACATTTATACTACTATACAAACTGCACATTGACTACTCTAAAAGATGTCCAAGATTTATTTTTATTATATTGTCCCTGAGAAGATTAGGCTAAAATGTGAGGGGTGTACTCACTTTTGTAAGTTACTGTATGTTCAGAACCTCTGGAGGATTAAGACCCTTGCTATTATAACTCAATTTAATAGCTTCCACTAACCAGTTGGACAGACGCTGATGGAAAACAGGTTTACCCTTGTGAGAATCAGCCTATGAAACGAATAGAATAGCAGATAAATTCTTCTCGATCCCTTCATCCCACCAAATGGTGAAAAGGAACTTTTTGCCTTTACGTGCACCACAGCTCAAACACATTCCATTTCTGCATTTTGAATGGTTTCCATCACCCTTTAGAGGCAAACTGGTAAATCTTTAATTCAACATCTTACGAGCCCAGAGAGCCACTTTGTCCAGTGCCAGGTGCGAACACATGGAGATTAACAAGATCACCACAATGTGGCTCTCTACATCGGGTCTTTTATTTTATTTTTTTATCCCACTTAAGTAACGTGGGGGAATAATTGAGGGAGAGGAGCTTTAACTGCTCGAGAAAAATAATGACAACAATTGAAAACAAGCATTGGAATGTAGTAAAGCCGCAGTAAATCATGCTTGAAAACATAAGTTAACTGTTGTAGTAGAGAAATGCTATACAAAGAGAATGGAATGGACAAATGCAGCAAGCTAACAGGCTTGATTGAAAAGATTAGCTGCTTTTAGACTTATTTTGTTTGCGGCGTTTTATCCATGGAATCCATCACTGTGATCATGTCGTGAGCGAGGTGATTGCACAACCTGATGGTCACGACAGTCACGGCTGATGTTATGCCCTGAACCCGATGTGTTTTCTTTTCATGTGCTCATGCTTCACTGTGGTACTTCCATCCCACACAAGCTCAGCTTTGCAGAACTTACAGGTTACAGTCTTCTTTGTTGCGTTTAATTGAAAATGCTTCCATCTCTTGAATGACTTGGGATGCACACTTTTTCCTGCTGTCGGTTGACCTGTATTTCGCAAGCAGCCGTGTTATCTTGCTGTCACGCTAACCCGTAACTTGAGCAGCCCAACTAATCGACAACGGCATTCGTTGACAACGAATTTCATCGATTAGTTGTTGCAGCCCTGGATTCAAGTTTGTGACTGTGCAGAGTACTAGTACAAATATCAAATCTAACCAGACATGCAAATAGGAATATCTATCGATAACGTATACATGTAGTCTATATACACAGAGACGTGTTAGTCGAGGGACTATAATACTGTAATTCCTAAATTATTTTTAAATATTACTGTACATCATTTTGCAAAGCCGAGCAATTTACACTACCGTAGTTTTTATTCTGTACAGTATGTATGCATGTGCCGGCATGTGGACGAGGTCCGATTTAATAATCACTCGAATACCGAGACATTTAAGGATTTGAGAAAGTTAGACAAATTTTAGTGTGTAGACAACTGGGTCAGAGCATGTCCAAAACTACAGCTCTTGCGTGGTCTGCAGTGGTCCGTATATATCAAAAGTGCTCCAAGGAAGGAACAGTGGTGAACCGGCGACAGTGTCGTGGGCGGCCGAGGCTCATTGACGCACGTGGGTGAGCGAAGGCTGGTCCGTGTGGTCCGATCCAGCAGACGAGCTCCTGTAGCTCTAACTGCTGAAGTAGTTCATGCTGTTAATGATCGATGGGTCATGGTGGTCATAATGTTCTGCCTGATTAGCTGCTCTGAGAATATTTGCTGTAAGTAATTTTTGGATTAATACAAAAAAATAATAATAATCTTAAAACATCTAATTTTCTTGTTTAGCTTGAAGAGCACCGCAACTCTCAGAAGCAGATGCGAGCTCTGCAGAAGAAGCAGGCCCAGCTGATCCAGGAAAAGGACCACCTGAGGAACGAGCACAGCAAGGCCATCCTGGCCCGAAGCAAGCTCGAGAGCCTGTGCCGTGAACTGCAGAGACACAACCGCACACTCAAGGTATATACACTCGCACCATGAATTCTGAGCCCCCTCTTTAAAATTTGCCATGGTCTGAACCTGTTTCGTTCGCTCGTCCCGGCAGGAAGACGGCGTGCAGCGCGCCCGGCAGGAGGAGGAGAAGAGGAAGGAGGTGACCTCGCACTTCCAATTAACGCTGAACGAGATCCAGGCGCAGATGGAGCAGCACAACGAGCGCAACGCCAACCTGCGGCAGGAGAACATGGAGCTGGCGGAGAAGCTCAAGAAGCTCATAGAGCAGTACGAGCTACGGGAGGAAGTGAGTAAAGAACCGAATTACTGAAAATTGGATCGTCACTGATCGTTACATTGATCTCATCGCATCGCCACGCCCCTTTTTTCTTCACAGCACATAGATAAAGTTTTCAAGCACAAAGATCTGCAGCAGCAGCTGGTCGACGCGAAGCTCCACCAGGCCCAGGCACTGCTCAAAGACTCGGAGGATCGCCACCAGAAGGAGAAAGAGTTTGTGAGTTTTCAGAGAATCTTCTATTCATAAACATACAATGTCTGGGCAAAAGTATTGGGACACCCGACTTTTCCACAAGGTCTTTGGATGTAGGAAGAACTTGTGGACCCAAACCTGTTCCAGCATGGCAATGCCGCTGTTCACAAAACCAGCTCCCAGGATTTATAGTTTGCATGGGTTGAAAGATGTAGAAGATCTTGAGTGGCGTGCTATAGATCTCCACAACCCTGTTGAACACCTTTACGATGAGTTGGAACAGGCCTCCTCACCTCACCTACATCAGTGCCAGATCTCCACAGGCACACTCCAAAATGTAGAGAAACCTCTTCCCGGAAGGTTTGATGTTAATATAAAGGTGGTATCAAAAAGTTTCAAGACTAGCGCTGTTTGCTTAAAGTACTTTATTTATCTATGTTTACACAAACTAGCCCCCTCGCACAGCAATACAGTGCACCCAGCGTTCCTGCCACTCCTATGAGGGTCGGTGCTCCCTGTGACAGTGCGTGCAGCCTTGTACTGCTAGCTGTTGGCGTCAAAACAAATACAAAACTAGTCACGCACCTTTTTGATACCAGCTCGTAAGAGCAAATGGGGACTAAATGAGGAATGGGATGTCCAAAATAATCGGGTCTCCACAAAACTTTTGTCCGTACAATGCAATGTGTGATAAAATGGAACATTTTTCTCGATTCTCCGGTTGTACGCAGCTGCTGAAGGAAGCCGTAGAGTCGCAGAGGATGTATGAACTTATGAAACAACAAGAAGGTCATCTGAAACAGCAGGTGAGGACCAGGTTTATAACATTAGCAATAAATAATAAAAACAACATAACAATAATAATAACAAGATTTACACTCTTTTGTGGTTATGAAGTGTTTCACGGCTGAATAATCGCACGTCTTTGTTTGGTCTGCTTATTCCAGTTGTCGCTATACACGGAGAAGTTTGAAGAATTTCAGAATACTCTGTCGAAAAGCAACGAGGTGTTCACGACCTTCAAGCAAGAGATGGAGAAGGTGTTTTAACTCTTTATTACTGATAAACACTTTCATTTCCTCTTTGTGTCCACTAGGGGTGTCCCAGACTGAGGATTTATATAGTCACCCCCAGTGTCCACTAAACCCTAATCCTTGAATGTTGGGTTTGGTTTTTAGTTTATATAAATAAATGTATGTTGTCTTGCAGATGACCAAGAAGATTAAGAAGTTGGAGAAGGAGACAACCATGTACAGATCACGATGGGAGAGCAGTAATAAAGCCCTGCTCGAGATGGCTGAGGAGGTGTTGCATTCAATTACGTTATACAATACATGCACCAAACCGGCATAACATTATGACCACCTGCCTGATATTGGTTGGCTCGTCTGTTGGATCAGACCACACGGACCAGCTTTCGCTCACCACTGATTCTTCCTTGGACTACTTTTGATAATACTGACCACTGCAGACTGGGAAAACAGTCTACAAGAGCTGCAGGTTTGGAGATGCTCTGATCCAGACGTCTAGCAAGCGCAATTTGGCACTTTTCAAACTTGCCCAAATCCTTACGCTCGCCCATTTTTCCTGCTTCTAACACGTCAACTTTGAGGACAAAATTGCTGCCTAATATATCATACTCACTAACCAGTGCCATGATGAAGAGATAATCAGTGGTCACCGGTCATAATGTTATGTCGGCACGTTTGTGTTTGTTTTTTTAACGTTTGGAACATTTACATATTTAAATCAGAATTTTCTACTTGCAGAAAACCCTTCGTGACAAGGAACTGGAGAGTTTGCAGGTGAAAGTTCAGAGGTTGGAGAAGCTGTGCCGTGCGCTGCAGATCGAACGCAATGAGCTGAGCAAGAAGGTCCAGGACCTCAGTAGCCCAGGGGACGAACAGGGCTTAGAGACCGAGTCCAAACCGCCACAGTCAGCAACGGACTCGGCAGAGTGTTGTAGCCCCGCCCACACAAACGAGCCACAGCCAGAGACTTCGCCCCCCACCCAATCTCAGGCGTGTCACTGCGGTCCCGCCTCAGGGGCCAAGACGCAAAAGGATTCAGCATGTTCATCCCAGGACTGAGGTAACGCTCCGGTCCGCTGGGTTACGAACCACTCACAATCTCCCCAGCAGCTCTCCAACAGTCTCCGAGCTGACTCTGCATTTTTTGGGGGGGGCTTTCCATTCTGTCAGGGAAGATTGTGCCTTTGAGATGCTGTGTTTTAAATGTTTTTTTTTTTTTTAAACACCCCTCTGTTTTCTTTATTCCTTTATTTTTTTTTGTTTCATCACCTACGCTAAGAAGCACTGAGCTGCACTGCTGCTTTGGACCGCTAACCCTGGAGCACTCGCGTCCTCCTCATTTACGTATTAGCCTCACGTCCTGAGCACTGAAAAATAAAGTAGGTATAAACCAGGTTTAAAGCATATCATATTATCACTTACTAAATTAACACCTTTTTTTTTTTATTATAGACCCTTTCTTTTTGAGGGTCTATACACCGGTTAGTATGAAGACCTCGAATCATGTAATCAATATTTCCGCAATCATCAAAGTCACCTGCTTTTTGAAATGTACACTCGGTGAATGTCCTTCAAGTTGCCAGGTTTTTCCGTTTTCCCCCCAGAAATATATAATAATTATATACGCTTTAGATTTTGGTCTTTCAAAAGAGAATGAACTGTTTTACGTTTTATTTTCCTCACCATCCATTCCAGAGGGGACGACGCACTTGGGCGAGGCTCCGAGCGACGACCGAGGCGTCTCCTGCATCCCCCCCCCAAAAAAAAAAGAAACACAAACAAACAAAAAAAAATTCTCATTTCGTTTTTTTCCTCATTGCGGACCATTACTTCGTTCACGACGCTGCTCTTGCACTGTATGTCTGTCTCTAAAAAACGATTGTACACCGCAACATTTCCAGCTCACCTCCAGTTCGCGGCGCGACCAGGACAAAACGAGAGATTCCGAAAAAGGGTTCAACTCTATGCAATTCTAATGCCGTTCATCTTCGATCACATGGAAACACACTAGCAAAGGAATGTAGGTTTATGATATATAATCTCAAGGCTTCGAGTCATGTCTTGGTAGAATAACAGTGTGCGTTTGACTTGATTGTATGTTTCGATCTCTTTTTTTTTTTTTTTTTTTTAACACCAGGGCATCATGAATTTTATTGTCTCATTAACCTGAACACTAAATCTCCATGAGGTCCTGCAGTTTATACACAAGGTCTTTCACATTCCTACATTTGCTACACACAAATAAAACCGCATGCCACCTTCAATCGGCTATGGCTTGCTCATTAACGCTGGACACACCCACTGTTACTGAAGGTACCAAAGATTTTTTTTGCTGGGTTTCCCTGGGGTTGTTTTTTTGTTTGTTTTTTTTATTTTTGTTAATTTTCACACTCTGTAAACATGAATTTAAGAAAAATAAAGATATTACACATTAATCCATTTGTAAGTCTGACTTCTTTATCCCGTGTCACCTGGTCTTTTATGGTTTTTATGAGACACATGTTCCTTTTGTTTCTGTGTGATAAACTCATGTAACGGTATGAAGATTTACATTGACCAAACAAATTATAGACTTTTATTTCATCCCAAAATCGTCCCTTAGCCTAAAGAACAGCTTTACATGCTCTCTGCATCCGGACATTGCGTTTCTCCAAACATCCAGCTGAAGTATTTTGCCATTCTCTTTGTAGAACTTGCCAAAGACGTTCTTCACTAGTTGAAAATTTCTTTTCTTGTAATCCAGTTCATCCCAGAGCAGGTCATTAGGATTTAGGTGGCTGTGACTGGGCAGGTCATTTAGATAATACTCCAAACGACTGCTCTCCAAATAACACAGAGTTTGGATGTACACTTCATTGGCCTTTCGTATGGTTAAGTCGATTCCATATGGAATTGCAATGGTGTTAATGTATGAAATGGTTGCCATGTTGGTTCCTTTCACTCAGAATAAGTCTCTAACCTTCCCTGCTCTAAAAGTCCCCCAAATCATTAGGTTCCCACCTCCCTGTTTGGCTGTGGTGATGAGTCAGTCTGCTAAAATCATCTCTCCTGTTCGCCATCTTATACAAGTTTATCTGTTATAGCCCTAAATATCCAATTTGGACTCCACAGAACTTTCTTCCAGTCATTCACCAACCAATTATTGTGTTTTTTGCCTTTTTACCGAGTTTGTTGCATAGAAACAAAAGGAACATGCGTGTCTCTGAAAAAACATAAAAGATCTTAGATACTGAAATGTAAAGAAATTGAATGTGATGTCTGGTGATTCTCGATGATGAATATGTTTAGAGAAGTATTTTGGCAAGAATTACAGCTCATACCTTCGAAGTCCTCATAAACAGTCATGTGAAAATGAAAGTACACCCTCTTTGAATTTTTATGGTGTTACATATCAGGATGTAATAAAAATGCTCTGGTCCTTAACAAGTCTTTAGATAACAACCTCATAAACAAAACCACATGACACTTTATTGACCGCATGTCATTATTAGTGTATATATATATATATATATATATATATATATATATATATATATATATATATATTTTTTTTTTTTTTTCCCTCAAAAAAAATAAAGCCATAAAAGTGGGAAAAACCCAAGACTGGTTTAAAAAAAAAAAAAAAAAAAAAAGGTTTGTCTACTTTTTGATGTTTTAATGTCCTTTTCATTCATGTTGAGGTTTGGACCTTGACTGGGTCATTGCAACACCTTGATTCTATTGTTGTTCAACTATCCTGTAGTGATTTTCTGGTCTGTTTGGGATCATTGTCCTGTTGCGTGACCCAATTTCAGCCAAGCTCAAGTTGTCAGACAGATGCTCCAATCCAAGACTCCTTGATGCTTTTAGGGAAAGCCCCAGGTCTGTACCATGCAGTGTAGAGACAATACAACCAAGAAAAACATTATGTTAACATCTTACTATAGTTCTGAACAATGTTAGAGACACATACACCAACCTGGCATAACTATATGGCCATCGATCAGGCATAACATTATGACCACCTGCCCAATGTTGTGTTGGTCCCCCTTTTGCTACCAATACACTCCTGACCCATTTAGCATACAGGAGCTTGTCTGTTGGATCGGACCACACGGGCGTCACTGAGCCTCGGCCATCAATGACCCAGTTGCCGGTTCAACGCTGTTCCTTCCTTAAACAGCTTTTGATAGATATTGACCACTGCAGACCAGGAAACACCCCAAAAGAGTTGCAGTTTTAGAGATGCTCTGTCCCAGACGTCTAGCCTTCACAGTTTAGCCCTCGTCAAACTCACTCAAATCCCATTTTTCCTGCTTCTAACACATCAACTTTAAGGACAAAATGTTCACTTGCTGCCGTATATATCATACTCGCTAACAGGTGCCATGATGAAGAGATAATCAGTGTTATTCACTTCACCTATTTTAATGTCAATCTCTGATCGATGTATGTTGGTCATTTTAATTTTAAACATGTTTTACCCGTATAATATCTGTATTTGATAATAAATGTCGGCTTTCAAGCATAAATTTCCCTTTACTATTAATAGAGGTCGAGGCACCTATAGTAGATTGCTGGAACTATCGATTATCGGCAAAAATCAATGCTGATAGTTTTTCCGGCTTCCGGTTAAGTCATTAAGAGAGCGGCCACTAGAGGCGAATCACTGATGCCACGTGCTGTTTGTTTTTACACATAAGAATATGTTATATTTATTATCATTAATATATTCACATTTAATTCATTTAGTACATTTTCATGATTCCGTACTTTTTTCTTTTTTTAAAAAAATAGAGTTTTTGTTTTTCTGCAAGTAGGATCCAACCTAGTTATCGGTATCGGTAAAGTTCACTATTGGTCGACCTCTACTTATTAACATTGCCTGATTATTTGTTAACCGTGTGCATATGCATAAGTAAGTAAATGTTTGGAACAGTCGCTTTGATGAAAAAAAAAGCTCCATATTGCCGTTTTTTCATTTGTAATTGTAGTGCAGCAGCTAACAAATGCTTGTTTAACCGACATAAAATTATATTACACTTTATTTAACTGCTGTCACGACATGTGTGATGTATGGTGATTTTAAGCCTATAAGCAAGGCTAACACTGCGTAAGTCTGTAGCGATGCTGCTGTTAGCACATCAGATGCTACGGTTAATTTCAGTTTACCCTCCACAACCCTGCTCCTCCTCAGTCCACAACTAGTGCTCCAAAACACACCCATCTCTTGGCTGTTTCAGCCCCAGTTCAGGCAGTTAGCGATTTCAAGAAAGGCGTTTTATCCCAGCCAATATTAGCTCATTACTCAAAGCATGCTTTCAGTCTTTCACACCGCTCTTTCTGTTAAGCGCACACAACCATGGCTGGAGAGCTGGAAATGTATGTCTTCAGCATCATGTGAGAATTCCTTCTCCACACTGTGAATAATCCTACACCCCTGTCTTCACACCATGTTGCATAAAGGAGAAATTGTGTGATCTTGGCCCATGAGAAATCCATAACAAATACTTTAGACATGGATGAATTTGTAAGGATTTTTGCCAAGGTAAACAGGAGACTAATTCTGTAGATGGATGGATGGATGGATGGATGGATGGACATATCAATAGTTAGACAAATAATTGGGAAAAATAACAGATAAACAATACAAATAAAGTTTTATGTTTTCTGGTGTTTTTTAAATAATAAATTAAGGAAAAATCGTATACAAAATGTAACATTTTTAAAAATCTAAAAAAGTGGAAAATGGAAAGTTTTTAAAAGAAACCCAGGCGGAACGCTCGTGCGAGGGAACTTGTTTGTGTCCGGTCTTCTTTTCAGAAGAACCGGAAGTAAGACGCTCCTTTTCCGTTTTAAACCCGGCGCTTAGCAGCACGCGCATGGAGTATTGAAATATACGTAGGTCTAATACGCGGATCTTTTTTAAGAAGATACAGAGTGAGCGAGATTATCAAACATGGTAAGTGTGGGGATTTGGGCTCTGCGTCTGTATGTGTGCGTTATAACCAGTTATTAATGGCAGTAAAACGCGGCGGTTCATTATCAGTGATCAGCTGTGACGAACTGGGCCCGAGCTGCGAGCGCTGGAAGAGTTGGGGCCATGTTCCAAATGGGGTCTGACTCCCTGCATTCGCTCACTACAGGGCGCTTTTCACATGCAGCGGAGTGCACTACACGGAGTCCTGATGCGAGCTGTTTAGGATACAGCCGTGCTTGTAGAACTCCTGATTGCGCTCCCGCGGCTTGCTGTTTATTTTTTATTTATTTACACGTTTTATGCGATGTAGACGTTTCTTGTTTGGCAGTAGGCCGATTATTCTGTCAGTGAGTGTAACAGCTGTTTGTTTTTTAGCAATTATTTAGTGTTGTATTTACATTTTTAGCTCAGACTGACTTATTCTCGCGTAATCTCGCGAGACCTTTCAAGACGTCCGAGATCTTGGAGTTAATGATGAGACTACAGGTAGTCGTCGATTTACGACCACAATCGCTGGCCGCGGCGTACGATAGTGCGTACCAGCTTCCGGCATCATTTCACAGTACTGTACATATAGCCTACTCTACTTACGACCAGACTTACGGTCTTGTCGGTCCCAATCGTGGTCGTAAGTCGACGGCTACCTGTATGCGTATCCCAAGGCAACCTCAGCAGGTGTGTCTGATCATGCAGCATCATATTAGAGCCTAAATCTTATCCTATCATTTTAATCTAAAGATCCATGAAGGTACTGAGTAACTAAGAACCGTGAGGATGGATTTGGACTGGAATCTTCTGTGAATAATATATTAATATTGTGAAGTTCTACTGCAATGGCTCAGGACTCAGATGAAGACGGGTTCCTCTCCAGGTTTTTTTCCTTATTCCATTTCAGGGAGATTTTCCTCACCACAATCTCCACTGTCTGAATCATTAGGTGCTAGGAATGTGTGTTAGGCATCTCCATAACTGAATAAAACTGCTCTTTTCCTGTTCAGTCTCCCGGAAGATGCAGCTCTACCTCTGCCAGGTTAATCTCTATTCTGTGTTCAATATTCTCACAGGCGTGTCTTAAAACTATTTTACTTGCGTAGCTGTAAAATAGTCATATTCATCCGAATCCGTAAATCTTACCATCCCTGTTAGACGTAAACTTATAGGAACGAATCTTTGTTGTTAAAAGTGCGATAAAATTTGAGTGTAAATTGAATAAAGAGGAGTAAAGCCGATGTAGGAACGTAATTAGCGATTTTGTAGACGAGTTTGTCTCATTACCCTGAAGTGTGTTTCTTCATAACATTTATAACTATAACCGAGCACAAAGACAGGTTTAACTGGGTCTAGTTTCTGCAGCGCCACCTTCTGTCTGGCTCAAATTCATCATCGTCTTCAGTGATGAATATTTCAGTTTCCTGGACGACAGCAATTCCTGGGGATCCCGTCAAGAAAACGTTAAAAGGGTTATAGTGTGTGAACTTAACAGATGTTCTCCTGATGTATGTGGTGGTGTTTTTCCTAGTGGTGTTCTTCACACCTGGCTAAAGACGCGTGGTCTCTCACTTTGCACAAGAAGGAAAAGGGGACCCCGCTTGTGTATCTGCCACCGAACAGTGCGCGTTAATACTGTTTTCTCTCTTATTATTACACAGAAACCCATCCTTCTGCAGGGCCATGAAAGGTCCATCACTCAGATTAAATACAACAGAGAGGGCGACCTGCTGTTCTCCGTGGCCAAAGACCAGGTACGTGGACATGTTCCTCTTAAACATAAATCTAACTAATATATATTTTTTTAAAAGATTCTTGGCCAAAAACTGCAAATTAAAATATACAAATAACATATAATGTGTTTCATGGTATTTACTTTTGTGTGTGTGTGTGTGTCTTTTTTGTTTTGTTTTTCTTTTCCCTTATTCAGTTTGTGAACGTGTGGTACTCAGTCAATGGGGAGAGACTTGGCACTTACAACGGCCACACCGGAGCTGTGTGGTGTGTGGATGTCGACTGTATCCTAAAACACTGAGAGAGAGAGAGAGAGAGAGAGAGAGAGAGAGAGAGAGAGACTGTGTGAGGGAGAGAGAGAGAGAGAGACTGTGTGAGGGAGAGAGAGAGAGAGAGACTGTGAGGGAGAGAGAGAGAGAGAGAGAGAGAGAGAGAGAGACTGTGAGGGAGAGAGAGAGAGAGAGAGAGACTGTGAGGGAGAGAGAGAGAGAGAGAGAGAGAGAGAGACTGTGTGAGGGAGAGGGAGAGAGAGAGACTGTGTGAGGGAGAGAGAGAGACTGTGTGAGGGAGAGAGAGAGACTGTGTGAGGGAGAGAGAGAGACTGTGTGAGGGAGAGAGAGATAGTGAGAGACACTAAATGAGTGTGAGAGAGAGAATCAAAAGTCAAAAAAGAAAAACAAAGTATGAGTGAGAGAGAGGAACAATGACTTGAAGAGTAATTTTTCGGAGTGAAAGAGAGAGAATGCACGGAGTGAAAAAAACAGAGAAACTGAGTGAGAGAAATGCACTGAGTGAGCGAAAGAAATTGTGAGAGACACTGAGTGTGTGAGAGGGAGAGAGAGACTAAGTGAGAGGGAGATGTTAATTAAGAAAGAAAGAGACAGTAAGTTTGAGAGAAAGAAGGAGACACTGAGTGAGAGAAAGACATACAAGACACACTAATCTGTCAGAGCGTAGGGGAGAATTTTAATGTTTACTTTGTCATGGAACCAAGTGTCCAGGTCTATATATATATATATATATATTACACACACAATTGATTTCTGTACGTTTGCTTTAATAACTTGTGAAGGGGACACGAAGCACGTCTTGACCGGATCCGCCGATAACAGCTGCAGACTCTGGGACTGTGAAACAGGTTCGTTACTGTCTGTTCTAGTTTTAATAAGTCATTCAGAACATTACACACTCGAAAATCACGTTTTTGTGCGTGCACAGAAAATGAACCAGAATACAGAATGAGAGCTTTGCTTAATGTCCAAGTCTCAGACTACAATGGGCTCTGAGCCGGAAGTGAGAGCATGTGGATTGTTCTCCGATGATCATCATGCACAAGTTGGCTAATGGTTTTGATATTGAGCTCGTTGATGGGCCCAGTTACACGTGGAATTTCACGTTTGCTCTTTGCTCTCAGAAAAGCACCGGTTATCACCGTCAGTCTCAAAAAAATGTTATACCACCTTGTAAGTTTAATCTGTTGAACCCTGGTAGAAAGTTTGTCACTGCATTGCTCCGCAGGTAAACAGCTTGCCGTGCTTGACACCAACTCGGCAGTGAGGACGTGCGGATTCGACTTCAGCGGGAACATCATCATGTTCTCCACGGACAAACAGATGGGCTACCAGTGCTACCTGAATTTCTTCGATCTCCGAGACCCTCAACAGATCGGTACGTATAAACGGGTGCAAATATGGGCTTTGAACTGAAATTTCCAAGGATTCAGATATTGGGTCATGTAATGGAGCACTAGTTAAGGCTCTGGGGAACTGATTGGAAGGTTGGGGGATTCAACCACGCTGTCACTGTTGGGTCCTTGAGCAAGGCCCTTAAACCATTCAGCTCAGAAAGAGGTTAAGATCCTATGCTCTGACTCGAACTTCTTCGAGTCTCGAACTTTTTTAAGTCACGGTTTGGTCCAATTCAGTGGAAGGAACGCAATACGCATTTATTTATTTATAAAACTTGGAATAAATCAAATTAATGCAGTAATTGTTATTGAGTGAATCGATTTAATTGGCACAAATTAAATAAAATGAAATATATTGTGTGTATTTAATATTAAATATTAAATTTTCTAAACACGTGTTCTACTTAACTGTTGTACTTATTTCATCATACTTTAACAAACGTCTTCATTCCTTCCTTCATTCCCTCCCTCGCTAAAAGCAAACACTAAAGAATCCATAAAAGACAGTTATAAAAAACGGAAGTGGCACGTGCCACTGCATGCGCACAACAAAATCTGAGTTTTACAATCGTATTTACACGTCGTAATTCGGGGCACCACACGTCGTATTTCCGGTACACCGCGAGTAGCCACAGTGACACTGCGCTAACTCTCGTTTCTTTTTTATGCCCCTGGCATTGTTGCGTATGCTTCCGAGTTTATTTATTATTAGATCTGTTAATTACTCTTCTGCAAAAAAAAAAGCTCACCAAAGCTTTTGTTGCAGAATCCACAACCCTTTTGCTTTTGCTGATCTCAGCTCCAGAGTGCTCCAAAAAAAATTGGTCTAATGGTGTGAAGGGATATACAGATACTTGACTAACCATAAAGGTCCTTTTTCTCCATCGATCAGAGGACAACCAGTCGTATCTCTCGGTGCCGTGCAGCGAGTCCAAGATCACGAGTGCGGTGTGGGGGCCTCTGGGGGAGTTTGTGATCGCAGGACACGAGAACGGAGAAATCAACCAGTTCAGCGCCAAGGTTCAGTTCCTCCCATCTACTGATTTTATATCCTGAAGTCATTTCTGCATATTTGCATCTAAATAATAGTAGAGTGCTTTGGGGTTTTGGTTGAAAAACCTTCGCAGTAAGTGTGTGTGTGTGTGTGTGTGTGTGTGTGTGTGTGTGTGTGTGTGTGTGTGTGTGTGTGTTGGTAGTCTGGGGATATCCTGACGAAAGTGAAGGAGCACACAAAGCAGATCAACGACATCCAGTCGTCTGTAGACCTCACAATGTTCATCACGGCCTCTAAAGACTGCGCTGCCAAGGTTTGTATTTTCTAAAAGAAACGAATACTTGAAACTATAAAACAAAATACTTTTTTCATTGAAAAATTCTCCTATTAATTAATAATAGCTTTACGCACACGCAGCATCTGGACAGTTTTTTTTTTTTTCCAAACATTCAGCTAAATACTCTTGTTAAACTCGCCAACGTTCATCCCAGAGTAGTTCAGTAGGATTTTGGTGCAGCGACTGGGCCGGCTGTTTTATGATGGATATCACTCCAGATGACTGTTTGCTCTCTTAGAGTTTGGACAAATGCTTTGGCTCATCATCTTGTTGTACGCTGAAGTCTGTTCCAATGAGCCAATCGAGCATGGACTGGTTGCCATATTGGTTCCTTTCCCCCTGGAATAAGTCTCCAAACTTCCCTGCTCCAAAACAACCCCAAACCATTACATTTCCACCTCCATGTTTGACTGTGGGGGTGCAGCAGTCACCACACTGCTCACATCTTCTCCTGTTCTTCACCTCACATAACAGCCAAAAATGTCAAATTTGCACTTATCTGTCCACCGAACTTTCTTCTCAGAGACCATTAAAGTCCAGCTGTTTCTAGCAAGTGCTGTTCAACGTGTTTTAGATCTTAACATACTAAAACATAATGAAATTGAATGTGATGTTTGGTGAGTCTTCATTCTGAAAAAATAAGTTATCGGATCCTTTTTAACTACAGCCAAACGTTTGCTCACTAAATAACGCTCGCACATATGACAAATTGGATCATATGACTCGGCTCAATCGGACATATGACTCGGCTCAATCGGACATATGACTCGGCTCATCGTCTTGACGTCAGTTCCAGTGAGCTGCAGTCCAGACGGAATTGCGTAATACTTTTGCATGAAGTATGGAAATGGTAGCCATGTTGGATTAGTATTTCTTTCACCATTTAATCTACATGTATATACTTTCTAAATATGAACAGAAACGTGTGAAGTAAAATGTGACAGCGCTACATATATTTCATTAAAAACCTACTGATACTGCCAATTAATTTTGGTTTAAAAAACGAGTTTCCAGCATAGAAACCAAAAGAACCTGCATGTGTCTCTTATAAACCATAAGACTAGGCACTGCGAGGTGGGGGCAAAGAAGCACCTGACACACAACAAGCTCATTAACATCAGGTAACACACACCTGCTCAACAAATCCCACTCATACTCTGGTCATGCTCCATGTTAACGCCGTCATTGGTGTTTTCAGTAGAAAACTGAACTGAAAGGATGAATACAACAGTTGCTTTTTGTTAGTTATTTTAGGTTGTCAGATGTGAAATTCTACCAGGAGGCGTATGTGTGTATGAAATTGCTTTTACGCATTAGCGGATTGTTCCTAAACGATTTTCTTGACTGAATCTCTCTCTCTCTTTAGCTGTTTGACTCAGCCTCTCTCGACCACATCAAAACCTTCAAGACCGAGCGACCCGTGAACTCTGCCGCCATCTCGCCCAACATGGACCACGTGAGTGGCTTTTATTTGACACTTTTCTAGGAAAATTAAGGAGAATTATGACGACTGGTTTTGTTATTGCATAAATACAGTATATGGACAAAAGTTTGTGGATCTCCAAATTCAAATTTAGTTCCTATTTGAACTTATTATAAAGTTGCACTCTTCTGGGAAGCGGTTCCACTCGATTGGTGAGTGTCTGTTCACCCACAGTCGAAGGTATGGTGATGGAGGTGAGGTGAGGAGGCCTAGGGGTGCAGTCAGTGTTCACATTCATCCCAGAGGTGTTCAATAAGGTCTCCTAGTTCAGGTGAAGGGAAAGTTTCATGGTACCGCATCCAAAGACGTCCTTATACAATTGGGTGCCTTCAACGTTTTGGTAACAGATATGAGAGAACCTCATAGGGCTGAAAAGTCGTGTGTCCCAATATTTTTGTCCATATAGTGTATATGAAATTTGTCTGGTCAGTTATGATCATTTAATTTGAAAGTGCATTCAGGCTTGGGGCTGCAATTCACGATTATTTTGATCATTGATCGAATAATTGGAATCTTTTCGCTTGATCAGTTAATCGGATACAAAAATTAAATATAAATATAAAAACTAGCATTTGAGAATGCAGGGTGAAGCCATCAGCAATTAACATTTAAAAAATAATGTTGCAAGTTGACAACCATGCTTAAATCTTAAAATATATTGTTTTGACACTGTTAAAAAATAGATTTAGTTTATTTGAAGATATAAGCATCTAAAAAATATAATTAATTTGTATAATAAAATGAAACAAGCATTTGAACGTAGTAAAGACGCAGTAAATCACATTTGAAAACATAAGTTACTGTTGTTGTAGACAAATGCTAAGGAGAATAAAACGGTGAAACTCAAACAGGCCTGATTTAAAAAAAAAAAAAATGAAAAAAATACCAAACGATGAGCGAATCCTCAGGCGCTGCTGGAGAAGCAAATCGATTGTGTTCTGTTCATGAACGTTTTCAGATCTGATGGTCTTCTGTTTGTGTCCAGGTGGTCATGGGAGGAGGTCAGGAAGCCATGGAGGTCACGACCACTTCCACCAGGATCGGCAAATTCGAAGCCAGGTTGGGAAAATGTCTTTAACTTGTAGCATCGTCTAATTTCAAACATTCATTTATATTTATTTTTCAAATTGTACATAATGAAATAAGTACGATTACCTAATGTGTTTTAAGGATAAATTATACTTGTTGCAGTGTAACAAAAAAGGGGGAAATTATAAATAATGAATTACAAATGACTTGCATTAAGAACATGGATATTAAGCAGAGTATATAAGTTTGAATATGTACACAGTATGTCACTAAAGTGAGTACACCCCTCAGCAACCATAGAAATGAAACTTGGTAGTGAACGTGCAGCTTGTACAGCAGTACAGATTTACTGTCTTTTGTAAACAACGCAACTTCAATTAATCAGGCCGTTTTTTTTAATTAATCGACCGATTGTGCTGCAAGTTATGCCGTTTATTAGGTGCATCTGCCTCATCAAACCATGCGTGTTTGTTCTGCGATTACGTAAGTGAACATAACTCTCCCATACCAGCAGGTGGCAGTACTGCGTATTTGGTGTCCAAACCTGGAAAGAGTTAAAACTGAATACACAAAGCAGTGACGTCGCCTGTTAGTTCATTACTAACGAATGTGGAAATAATTTTTTTTTTTTTCAATAATCTCTGAAGAATGACAGCAAGTGGTCGTTTGTTTGTTTTTTTCTCGTGTGCTACGGAGTAGCCAATCAGAGTTCTCGTAGATGAGCTCCGGCGCTGATTCGACATGCAGAATCGCGAAAAACTGCTGATGTCGTCCGACTCAAAATGGATGCTCGATTTAAAAACAAAAAAAAACTCATAGAAATGTGCTAACACATCAAATAAACAGCATGCTTTATCAGTGATTCGCCTCTAGAGGTTGCAATTGTGCAACCGATTAATTGATTGACCTCCAAATCCTACACACACAAAAAAAAAAAAAAAGAAATGCGGAAGGACTTTTGTACATTGAATGGAGTTCTTCAGATTTCTGATTTTTTTTTCTCTCCTTTTTCTGTCCAGGTTTTTCCACGCAGCCTATGAAGAGGAGTTTGGAAGAGTAAAGGGTCACTTTGGCCCAATCAACTGTGTGGCGTTTCACCCAGATGGCAAAAGGTATTTATTCATAGTGTCATATTTTGGCTTTATTTACTAGTTTAATCATTTAGACGGAATACTTTAAGAGTTGCTCGAGAAAACGGATGATCAAAAAGCACATGATTTTCTACGAAAAGTGGAGCTTTGGGTCGTTGTTGAAACTGCTATAAAAAGTGACCGTGTATTTTGGAGTAAATGGTTTTTTTTTTTCTCTCGTTTTGTCTGCAGTTACAGCAGCGGAGGTGAGGACGGGTACGTCAGAATTCACTACTTCGATCCTCAGTACTTCGATTTTGAGCTCGAGGCGTAAAATCACAGCCGACATTCCCGTTTTAACATCAGCTCAGCCACCAGATTCATGCAGGGGTTCAGTCACACATACAGCCTCTTTTCTCTTTTTTTTCCCTTTTTTTTTTCCTTTACTGTTCACTCGGTTTCCATGACCTGTGTGTTCGCTGGCTGGAATATTCATGAATATTTAATAAATCATTCTCCATTAACAGACGATCAGAATGGCTCATGTTTTTACTCTGGTTGCTTGGTCACGACTTGATACATGGGAAAGAAAGAAAAAGAAATGACCAAATGCGAGGCGGAGACTCACCCTGGGGGCAGCAAACACTAGGAAGTGGTGCTCAAACCAAAGTGGTCTGTTCACCCAGATGACCAGCCTCTACCTCGGAACGCTCCGCCTGATGAAAGAGAGTTTAGTCTTATATTAATTAAACTGAATTTTTTTATTTTGTTATCTAATGAATGTATCCAGGCTGAACATCCACCATATAGAACACAAGCAGAGCAAAGATGATGATCAGGTGACCAGGAATGTGTCTGTTATCAGTCATGTTTACATCACTGGACATGATACACCAGTGGTAGATTGAAAAAGCTGCCCTATGAGAAGAAGCACAGGAGCACTGATCACTGGTACCTCACAAATGAGTGAGCGAGTGGGAGGAAGAGAAGAAGGGTAATACAGGGAGAGATATAAGTATCAAGTACAGGCCTTTGTAATGCAAAAAAAAGAAATAAACAAAACCAGGCGTTCGTTTGCTGTTCTGTCTCCAGGAAGTTACTGGAAGTCGCGATACGTCGTATTCACGTAGCAGCAGCGGTGCTGAGAAAAACGCCCCCGAGAAGGAGAGGAGAAATTAATCTGCATATAAAATATTGGCCTTTGCCTTAAGCTTTCTACATAAAAGTTTGCGCATCTACTAGTAATGCTATATGAATAAATCTGTTTTCACTGACGCAAATAAAAACGATGAATTGTGATACAAATGCCAACTTGTGCATCACGTCGTTCACTTTTACGCCGATCCACTGATGCGGATCAGTTACTTACAGAACCCCTTGCTTTGAGCGTTGTGGGGCCTAACCTCAGACTGGATCATACCGGATTAGTTCAGACTCCACAGTAAAGGGAAAGTACTGGATGCATACTAAATTTTTGATGATGCGTCTGAAAGAATTATAAGTCTCCCCACACCAGTACATTACCGTGACCCAATGCTCCTTTCAAAGTGATAGAACCGAAAAGGAGCACGGGTTCTTACTTACAGCAGTACTGGTACTGTTTGTGCTGCTTTGGTTCAGGTAATTAAAGAACACACTATTGTTATAGACTATAAACCCATCCTCATCTGGGTTGCACCGAATGTCCATTTGTAGCAGATATACGATGTTGTGGGGTGCAGTGATGATGATCAGAAGCAAAAAGTAGTCCTGTTCTTACTCCGGAATTTCATTGAACCACCCAAGGCGTTGATGAGAAACCGTCCCAAGCTGCACAGAGTGGCCTCCAGTCGAAGAGAACACTATCCAGAGGCAGGCCTGGACAAAGTGGGAAGATCCACAGAGAGGGGCAGGAACAGTGGTCACTGGAACCTGAAGGGCACTGGAGGTGTGATCAGGTCTCTGAGGTAAGATGGTGCTGGTCCATTTATCACCTTGTTTGCAAGTATCAGTGTTTTGAATCTGATACATGCAGCTACTGGAAGCCAGTGAAGGGAGGGGAGCAGTGGGGTGGTCTGGGAGAACTTGGGCAGATTGAACACGTCGTGAAGTTGCATTTTGGATTCTGGAAATAAAGTCTAAAAGTGAGTAGCTAGATGGTGAATGGAGTCTATTGCAACGCATCACCTTTTCATCACTGAAAGAAAAAGTCCTGCACCAGTCTCAAACTGTATAAATGAATCTAATCATGAATGATTGTCTGCACAGAATATTGTCTGAATTGGTGAACACCAGCAAAATGGACCCAGTGTTCTGAAAGTAACTGACAAGGCAGGGTGAACACAACTCAAGCTTTGTTGTTGTGATGTACAAGATGGTGGAGAATATGATTATTTTTGGTGTCTTCAGGACTGACTTGGCTGATCTTGGTTTGGCAGGTGAACCTTCAACAAGTGAAACCTAATTTGTACTCGTTATTTCAAATTGTAAGATTCTGAGATTACTGAATTCTCTTAATTATACTATATCACCTGTAGTCTGGTCCATATCTGGACTACATATATACTGAATATACTTTATATATACAATATATGTTGGTGAACTTTGCATAACCCTGGCATGATACCTTGTTGATTAATGGTCAAAAACTTACTCTGATGACTTGCACTAAATGGAGTCAGTCAGTGTTGCATGGTCCAGACAGTAGCTGCAGTCGTAGTCAGCATCAAGAAGATTTCCAAATGATCGATCATGATTGAAATGTATTTCAATCATGTGTTTGATCTATATTTTCAGATGTTGAGCTCATTTGAGTTGCTCAGAAGCTTTTGGTTCCAAAACTCGAATGCCCTTTCTACAGTCTACAGTCAGTTACTCATCTCACTCTCCGGTGCTTGTAATGTTTTAATGATTGATAATCAAACTCTTGGTGTTACACAGATGAGGATGGGTTCTACTTTTAAGTCCGGCTCCTCTCAAGGTTTCTTCCACCATCTAAAGGAGTTTTATCTTGCCACAGGCGCCGCAGGCTCATTCCTCAGCATGGATAAATACATATATTGAATTTTTTTCTAAATTCTCTGAAGCTGCTTTCAAGATCCACTGTAAAAAATAAAAAAGCTCTATATGGCACTTATAAATATATAGCACTGCATGGAATGAACTATATATATATATATATCGATTCAGTACTCCTATTTGTAATAAATTTCAGTACTATTTTTTACATATACATATATACACACACACACACACACATATCTATATATATATATATATATATATCTATATCTATCTATCTATCTATATATATATCTATATATATATATATATATATATATACACATATACATATACACACACACACACACACACACACTACAGACCAAAAGTTTGGACACACCTTTTCATTCAAAGAGTTTTCTTTATTTTTATGACTATGAAAATTGTAGAGTCACACTGAAGGCATCAAGGGCTATTTGAGCAAGAAGGAGAGTGATGGGGTGCTGCGCCAGATGACCTGGCCTCCACAGTCACCGGACCTGAACCCAATCGAGATGGTTTAGGGGTGAGCTGGACCGCAGAGTGAAGGCAAAAGGGCCAACAAGTGCCAAGCATCTCTCGGGAAACTCCTTCAAGACTGTTGGAAGACCATTTCAGGTGACTACCTCTTGAAGCTCATCAAGAGAATGCCAAGAGTGTGCAAAGCAGTAATCAAAGCAAAAGGTGGCTACTTTGAAGAACCTACAATATGAAATTTTTCAGTTGTTTCACACTTTTTTGTTATGTATATAATTCCATATATAATTCCACATGTGTTCATTCATAGTTTTGATGCCTTCAGTGTGAATCTACAATTTTCATAGTCATGAAAATAAAGAAAACTCTTTGCATGAGAAGGTGTGTCCAAACTTTTGGTCTGTACTGTGTATATATACACATACATACATACACACACACACACACACACACACACACACACAGTATTCATTGTGTTGAAGCACCCACACCTATCTGCCACTCCTGGGCCCCTGAGCAAGGCCCTTAACCTGATAGCTTCTCAGTATTTATTGAGTGAGCTGCTTTAAAAAAAATTATACTGCTCAATGTGGCTGTATTATTTTTGCAGTTTATGTGAACACCAGAACATATTGGTTTTTGAACATCCCTACAGAAAGGGTCTCGTTTCACTGCAGCTCTAAACATCATTACTAGCAAACATGCAACACAAGATCTACATCTCCAAACACATCTACATAAAACTGGAACAACAAAATGTTTTTATTACTTTTATTTTCGGTCCCAAAAACCATCAATAATAACATTATATCAATAATATTAATAAAGAAGAAATAAAAAAAATAAAATAAAATAGTTTCAGATTCCACAAACTCCATATTTTCGCCTACAGACTCATGTCCGTTTGTAGGTAAAGGGGTGTGGCTTCAAGCTAAGGCGAGATGTTATCTGAGGTGTCAGTCAGGAATGTAGAGGTGGTAGGTGGTGCTTGAGTGGTGGGCTTTGGCCCGGTGCAGGCTACTGCTGAGATACCTGGAACAAGTGAAATACACAGAAAATATGGTTTAAAAGACAAAAAAAACCCAAACAAACAGCAGTTCAGCTCTTCAGGTTACAGGTCAATCCAGCACTATAATCAAAAAATCAGATGACATTTTGTTTGGTACCTGCTGGGACTGTGTCTCTGGGCCTCTGCTGGCCAAACGACTGAGAATGTTTCTTTCGGACATTTGCAGCCGGACAGCAACAGGCGGTATCCTGGCAATGGTTGCTGGAAGACGGGTGACATCTGCCTTCATGTCACTCAGCAACTCTTCAAGCTGTTTCAGCACTAAAAATAAAAGCGAAACAGGCTAAGAAAAAGGTCTCAGCATGAGGAAACTCAGAGAGACAAACTTTAGATACAGAACACACTAGAATCTAATGGATTACAGAATTAAATAAATTCCCTGTTTTTGCTCATTTCAGATGAATTTTGGCTGATGAGGATTTTTCCGAAACAGATTAATCCACAGTTTTTATTTAATGGATACTGAATAAAAAAAAAAATAGAACTGAACTTTACAAAAAACAAAACAGTACAGATTCATGAGAATGTGCTTAATTAAATAAATGTGAATATATTAATTATTGAAAATACTTCAAATAAATAAAAACATTTGCAACCAAAAGTGAATAAAAACAAACACTTTAAATAAAACAAATTTGAACTTGTAAAACAGTGGAAACTGAACTAGTCTTGTGCAAGCCATTAGAATATAACAGGGTCCATTTAATATTTATATAAGTTTAGAAGCCTCAAATTATAATAGAGAAAGCAGAGCTGTGAATTGGCTCTTCTCTTGGCATCATAAACTATGACCAAAAAATAGCACATGGCATCAATGACTTGCCTCTAGAGGCCGCTCTCATACTGTATAATGGCATTTGACCCTCTCAGCTGCTTCAGCAACCTGGAAAAACTATCGTTATGGATTTTTTGCAGATAGACAATAGTTTCAGTAATAAATTATCTGTGCCAGCTCTAGTTTCAGCTGCCGCAACCCACCTTTGTGCAGGACGGCGTTGGCAGGCTTATTGCCAGACATCGACTCCTTGCTGAGGTGTTGGTGCGACTCGGCCAGGCACTCCACCTCGCTGAACCGTGTATTCAGAGCCATGGAGGGATGAGACGGATCCTCGGTCATGTTTAAATATGCTGCCCTTCGTAGCTGTTCCTCGATCACTAGTGCCTGCTCCAGTAACTAACATGAAGCAATGAAATAAGTATTAAAGAAGACTTAAAAGTAATAATAATAAATAATAATAATAATAAAACAACATCTCTTTACCTTGAATCTCCGAGCCAGGAACTTGTTTTTGATCTCCAGAAAGTTTCCTCGGTTCATCTCACCCTTGAAGGGCTCGTTGAGAATCGCAAATTTGACATCGTTTTGGATGTCCTGCCACCGAGCATAACCATGTCTGAGAACCAGGAGTTAAAGATACATACAGCACAAAAAACACTTCTAAAATGGTAAAGAAAAAAAGTATGGTTGCCATTGTAACCATCACTTTCTGATACTATATTCATTTTTAAAATGTTTAAAAATCCTGAGATCACAGCCTGTGTGGAGTTTCTGTGGGTTTCTACAAATTTTCGCTATTCCAGTCTCCTCCCATAAAATATTCCAGAAGGTGAACTTGTTCCTCTAAAGGCACTGGGTGTAGAAGTGTGTGGATGTGTGATGTCCTGTCATGGACTCGTGTTCTGCCTCATGCTCATTTTCATCCCTGGACATCCCAGCATGTAGAAGTTACTGAAGATTAAATAATTCATATAGATTAAAATAATAAAAAAAATAAAAAAAGGTCCAGCGATGTTTTTTTTGTTGCCTATTTGTAGCGATTATAAACCTTCATGCAAGTTTGTAAATCTTTGATTAACTTGGACGACGCAGACAGACGTCTACAAAATTGACTGGATATAATAAAAATCACCAGGGGTGGGGTTATTATATTGATTTTACTAGGGGGTGCAATATTGACCCCCCCAAAAAAACGATTTTTTTTTTTTACATTTTATCCATATCGATAATTAGACGTTGTTTTGCGGAGTGTGTTATTGTGCTGGTAGCTTAAGGACCACTGCGGACAGCTGACCCCAAACATTTTTTATATTCTTCATATTCTGTGTGGTGGTCAGTTCACAATAGTAACAAATTAAAAGATTCATCTTTTCGAAAAATTTGATTTTTTTCGGCTGTTACCAAGCAAATCAGTACAGTTACAAAAGCATAAAGAATGTTTTGATATTTGAAACTTTAAACAATCAAACATCAGGATTCGACGTTTTAAGATTGAGAAAATACTTTAAGTGCAAAATTAAAACCGCCAGTAGGTGGCAGCAAGTCACTGTTAATGAGTGAGTCATTGCAATTGAACCGAATCATTTAAGTGGGCGATTCATTCTAAAACGTAAGTCTCTTAATATTAACCTCTTTATTGAACTGTTGTATAAAATCTACATTACATTTGTAATTATGCCGATTTATTTATTTTATTATTATTATTATTTTTTGGGTGGGGGGGGGGAATATTGATAAAGTTTAGGGAATTAGAAGTGTACACATTTTCAATGTACAATTTGGTGATCATTTTAAATGCATTTTAGCAGACTAAATAATGCAGTTAAAAAAATAAAAAAAACTCACTCTAAACACACTCCACAAACCTACTAGACTTGATCGCGTAATGCTTGCGTGCACTCTGTAGGTGTGTATTCTTTGTGTTTTGCGATATACACGCTAATGTCAAATCGCACATCGTTAAAAACAGCAATTACAGTATTTTTGAAGACGATATATATATCGTACACTCCTAGTTTTTACTCCAACCAGCGAAAGATTGGGAAAGTTGGAACAATAGAGATCGGAGTGCCATCTGATACTCCATGTTGTATTACTTTAGTACTAAACCTGATTCCTACACTGGGAAACTTTAGTCATAAAAACAGTGCAAAGGATACTGTATGATGCCAGCAAGAAGCCAGTAGTCATGCCGGCGATGCCAGATCTCGTTGGTTTTCTTAGTAACTGTTGCTGCTCTTTCCTCATTCTGCCACAAGGAGTGCAATTCTGCAAGATGCAAATATACAACAAATGAATTAACAACAAGAAAATTAAAAATTAGAAACTTTTAAGAAATTTTATTTGGGTCTTCGTCTCACCAGTAAATCCTCCGTCAGCAATATTAAACATAAAGCGTGTCTTTGCTTTCTTCTTCTCTTCACTCGCTCCTGCGGCAACGACATCTTTGCCGCTGTCGCCGTTCTGTAATTTGGACGGTTCCTCGATCTTAACAGACTCCTTTTCATCTTTTTGTTCTACAAGAAGGAGCACGAGAGTGAATTTATTTACAACAAAGCAAACGGCATACAAATGATGTACAAGAACAAGGTGAAATATGAGTCGCTACCTTTCTTCTCATCCGTAGCAGGAGTGGAGTCGATGACCTCTGCCTTATCTTCTTTCTTTACTTCTGATTAAAAAAAAGGGATATAATCAGTTAAATCACTTGCTTTTGCCTGGAAGCAAAATATATTAGACTGAATATTTGTCCACTGATTTAGATGGCGTTCTGTCTATGATGAGAAAATGAGTTTTTATTTGTAGCTGTAACATGATACATCAGTTAAGAGTTTTTTTTTTTTTTTTATTCCATGCACCAACAATGGGATACATTCATGTGCCAAAAGTGTTGGTGTCATAACTAATATGCGCGCCACATTAAGTACTGAGAGGCAGTTGCACTATTTAAAAGGCAATTCTCAAACTAATTACCCGTGTTTGTGGATTCCTCCTTTTTATTTTTAGACACTTCAGCCTTCGCCTCGTCAGAAGTCTTGCTTTGCTCTGCAGCGTCGCCGGATGTCTTTTCTTTCTCATCTTCCCCATTTCCTGTTTTTTCCGTCTCCGTGGTAGAAGCCAAGGCGAGGTCTTTCTCTCCTTTTTCTGTCTGTTCGGCAGGGGAGGGTATTTTCTCATCGTCGTCAGGAATAGCGATGACCTAAAGACAGGATTTGTTTGCACATGTAAAGATTCGAGGACAGAAAAAAATTCCATTATGTAAAAAAAAAATTAAATTAATTATTTTACCACTCACCTCATCCTCTATCTTTTTGCTCTGCTGTTCTATTTCACCATCCTTCTTTCCCTCCTTCTCTTTTTCAGTCTCTTTATTTCCATCTTCTGTCTTGGAGGTATCTTCTGTGGAGAGGAGAATGAAGGTTGTCAATCGATTCAAATATTTAATCGCGATTAAATCACATGATTGTCCACATGCTGGACTCCATCTAAACTAAACGAGTTTATCTTCGACACATCAGAACACAGGACATGGTTCCAGTAATTCATGCTCTTGGACAGGTCGTTTTCAGCAAACTGTTTGAAGGTTTTCTTGTGAGCAGCTTCAGAAGAGGTTTCCTTCTGGGACGGGGCGTACGGTCTGAGCACGGACAAGAGGACCTTCCGCTTCTGCAACCTCTAAAGCAACGCTGCAGCACTCATGAGTCTGTTTTTTCAAGCAGCTTCTGCACAAGGACTCAACTTCTTTAATAGGCCATTATGGGGTCTAAGGTCTTTCAGAGTGGAACCCATCTTAAAAAAACCTCTGTTAGACCCTGACCACTGTACTGTAACTCAGTTTCAGGGTGTTACTGATCTTACAGCCTCGGCATCTTTGTTGAGAGCAACAATTCTACTTCTCAAATCCTCAGAGAGTCTTTACCATGAGGTGCCATGTTGAACATTAAGTGGTCAATATGAGAGAATTGTACTCAAAGCACCACATTTTAACTGCTCTAATACAACATACACAAATTTGTATGGTTCTGACAAACAAAAAAAACAAACATGATGAATAGGACACGTGGTTTTTGCCTGGTTACACGATGTACAGCTGTCGTCACTTAGGGTGTACTCACTTATGTCGCCAGCTATTTTTACAATAATGACTGTGTTGAGTTGTTTTCAGAGGACAGTAAATCTGTACTTATATACAAGCTGCACATTGACTAAAATATATCCCAGTTTCATTTCTATTATATTGTATTGTACGTAAACGTATGTAAACTTGGGAAACTTCCAAACTTTTGGAAACTTGTTGGCCTGAATCTTAACTCTAACCCTGTCCAGGGGTCTCATTTATAAATGTGGTGTACACACAAAATGAGGCTGAAAACGTGCATAATCCGTTTCCACACAAAGGTAAATAATAATAAAGATAAATAAATGTTGATGTGAGAAAGCGACACCAGTGAGTAAACTCTGAACTCTGCATACGCACAATGTGAAAACCCAGAAGGCGAGAAGTGTAATTAACGACACGGATAATGTGCGCAACCTTTACGTGGAAAACGTTTATAAATGAGACCCATGAGCGGTCCAGAGTTTAGCGGGTGGTGCATCAGTAATAATTTTCAGTGGGGAAACAGTGCTCCGTGGGTAGTTAAATGTCCTAACTGCAGCAAATGATTTGCCTCGCTGCACGAAATTCAAATTACTGGAGGAATCGATTCAGTCCTGATATACATACATACACAGTAAAACCTTTACGAGTTTACAAATGCTTTGCAAAAACTTTTATTATAATTTAACTTGCATTGCAAACGGCTCATGCTCATCTGAGACGATGATTCTTTCTCTCTCATCACGTAACACAATGGGAGCTCAGGTCAGCTTCCTGCGTATTCGTGCTCATTCCCTCATACAGGCCGCATTCGCACAACCGTACTATTTACTATAGTGTTGTGACCGTGTGTTCTCATGGAAGGAGAACCTCCTTCCAAGCAATAACCCTTCCCCTCCCCCCAGTCACAACTCTTTTCAAAAGTAAATAAAAGTGGACGCATCGATAAAGTGTGCATCAGATAGAAGTTGGCCTTTGTATCACGATGCATCGTTTTTAACATTTGCATAAATATACAACGATTTATTGATTTATAATTATTAGTAGATGTGCTATACTTTATCCTTTTTTAAATTTTAAATGTGACCAATATTTAGTTGCTTCGTATGCATCTTTGTAGTATTTTATCGTTGGCTATGCATCGAGATGTGAATCACACCAGCGTCAGTAATCGAGATGCACATCACTAATAAATATAAATTCTGTATTCGAGCTGGATTTTAATTAAAAGCCTTTAGAAAAACTTGGAAAATGATGAAAACCTGGAACCGGTGTATTGGGCTGCGTGTCAGCTGGAGTGCCAATGGAAGGAGTTTTCCCAGGTGAGTCGGGGTGGCCAGCAGCTGCAACCTTTTTATTTTCCTCCAGCTCCATCATCCAGGGCATGGACCACTGACCATTCACATGCTCGAATTCCTGCACCTGGAAACAGTCAATACAACGAAAATGAAACGAAATAAAGTATAACTGGCACCAAACAGCATTGAGTCAAGTAAACGTTTATATTTCAACATGAGCAGCAGAACAAACCAAGAAACAACGAAGCGGTTTTACCTTCTTGCGGATCAGCGACATCACCCCGATTCGAGTGAGTACGTGTTGTCGTGACAGGCCTTCTCGCGGCACACCGTCAGCAAAGGTTTCAGCACCATCGGCACCAGGCTCGCACAAGTGCCTCATAAAAAGTGACACATATGCCCTGTGAGGGGAAAATCAAACCATCAGGATCATATAATGCTTAGACGGAGATTCCTGATGCACATCAATCATCAAAAGACGCACTTGAACTCCTTTTCAGATTTCCCTCGTAGGTCTCTAACCAGCCATTGGGTGGTGAAAGCGTCCTGGGGTGGCATTCCATAACGCATTACAGCGTTCAAGAAGGCCTTCCGCTGGCGAGCATTGAAACCCAACACCTACAACAAAAAAATGCCATGTTAAAAGAGGGAGAAGACTATACCCACGCTGTAAATGGTATTTTATTGGTGATTATTTAGCTCACCTCAATGTTGCCTCCCACTCTGGCCAGCAGGGGGGGTAAAGGCTTATCCTTGTCATTTCTGAGCCCTTTTCTGTTGGGTCTACGGGAGTTTGCTTCATTTGGAAAATTTAATATAAACAGATTAGAACATCTGAAACAACTTCATTTCAAATTTTTACAGCATTTGCGCCATCAATGAAACATTTTACCTTCTGCCCGTTCATCAAAGTCCTCATCTCCTTCCTCTGAGGCAACAGAGTAATCTGACTGACCATCAGATTGATCATCCTGCCAGTCTGCTTGTAGGTGGGAAAAAAAAACAAACAACAACAAAAAAAAAAAGACAAAGATATTTAGCCCATAGTGCACCGCTTTGAAAGGCTGGCCATCATTTAGGTTTTCTGAATGAACCCAATCCCGAACTTTACTCCAAATTTGCGGTTTAGATTCGAACCCTGTCCGAATTCCCGAACAAACAATACCTCTGTCTTCTTGGGATCCGTCATTGTAGTTGACTTGTTTACGGATGCGCTTGCCCTTCCCAAGGTTGCGAGCCAAATCTTCCTGCTGCTGCTCATAGTGATGCCTTAGCAACTTCTCCCAATAATCCGGATCCACGCTCTCCTCCTGCTTAATGATCTCCCTCTGCACCTCCTCCTCCTGTCAAAAACAAAGACCACATTTTATTTCAACACAACAAATCGGTTAGCGCTTTAACTCGATAAATAAAATTCGTGAAAGATCTACCTCGTCTTCCTCATCCTTGACCACGTACTGTGCAACTTTGAAGGAACTGAGATACTCGTTCATACTCTGAAGCTCGGTGTCATCTGTGGCATCCTGGTTACGGTCCAGGAGCCGGTCTATGGCCTTGTCGTCATAGTGAATCACGCTGCTGTCCTCCTCTTTGTTCTCCCCTGATAAAGTTTACAAAAAAAAATAAAAATCCTACTCATCCTTTACAAAATACATGATAAAACAGACTGGGCAGAACATCTGATTCTCACAAGACAATGTAATCACCTTCTCCGTCATCCTTGAAGAGTTCCTCTGTGCCAAATTTGAGAATATCATCCAGCTCTTGCTTTGACATGGAGCCTGTTTTAGAGCCCAAACCAGGTCGAACCACCAAGTGGGTCAGCATCATCTTCTTCTTGGCCACCTTGACCACGGAAAAAAAAAACCGTTAAAGTTTAAAAAAAAAAAAGAGATGAGAAATTAGCTTTTAGAGGTGCAACAAAATGACAGAAACCGGCTATACCTGAGTAATTCGTTCCTCAACAGAGGCTTTGGTGACAAAGCGGTAGATCATGACCTTTTTGTTCTGACCAATTCGGTGAGCTCTGCTGAAAGCCTACACGAGAAAAATAAATAAATAATTACACTCAAGTCAACAGAAAGCCATACTGCTAAAATTAGCCGTGTTTACTTTAGAGATGCCAAAACTTGGACCAGTGGGCCAAAGAGGGGGACTTTTTTAGTTTTTATAAAAAAAAATTAATTCATACATTTATTTCATTGGACATCATTGAATGAAGCTGTATTAGGCCTTGACTTGCACAATAAATTTGATTGTTTCTCATTATGCTATAGGTTTCACTGAACTAAAATGAACTTAAGCAGATTAACAGAATCATGTTTCTTTTTACTGTAATTATTATTTTATTTATTTATATATATATATATATATATATATATATTTTTTTTTTTTTTTTTTTATTATTTATTTACATTTTATTAATCATATATCAAATATAAGAAACCATGGCAACTTTGATTAGAATTTGTTCGGTGATGTGTTTGGTTTTTGGCTCTTCACAGAAAAAAAAAAAAAGGGTTTGGGCAACTCTGGTTTTCTTGGACAGCTGTGATGTTACAAATGAACCTGCCTGAATGTCATTGTGAGGGTTCCAGTCGGAGTCGTAGATAATAACCGTGTCAGCTGTAGCCAGGTTAATACCCAATCCTCCAGCTCTAGTTGACAGAAGGAACACAAACTGAACAGCACCAGGAGCTGTGGGACAAATTAGAATAGTTTATCATTTGCAAAGACACAGAATATTTGTTATACAATATATATGGAAAGAAATTAAATTATATTATATTATATTTATATATATATATATATATATATATATATATATATATATATATATAGGGAATGTTAACATTTCTAGATCAGTAGTGTTTTAGTCGATTAATTAATTCTTACCATTGAAGCGATCGATTGCTTCCTGTCTCATCGCCCCAGTGATCCCTCCATCAATACGTTCATATTTGTAGCCCTCATTTTCCAGGAAGTCTTCCAGCAGGTCCAACATTTTAGTCATCTACACCAAGAAACTCAAATAAGCTATTTCCTTCTAGCACAACAGCTTGGCTTGTACCTGCTTATGCATGCACGTGCACATACCTGAGAAAAGATAAGCACTCGGTGCCCTCCGTCTTTCAGCTTGCGAAGCATTTTTTGGAGCAGCATCAGCTTCCCGGAAGACTTTGAGAGGGCACTGCCATCATACATCCCATTTGGCATCTTGGGTGCTTCCTGTTATAAACCAGCCAGGAATCAGATTATAACCAGTTTAAGACCCTGAATCTACAGTAACTATATTCAGACTCAAGGTCGACCGATTCATCGGTTTCGCTGATTAATCAGCACCGATAGTTGATTGCTGAAACTATAAGCTAAAATCTATACTGATAGATTTTCAAGGTTGCTGGAGCGGCTGAAAAGGTCCAATGTTAATATACAGTACAATAGCGGCCTCTAGAGGCGAATCACTGATGCCACGTGCTGTTTATTTGAAGTATCTTTTTTTTTTTTATCCATTTTGTGTTACTTTTTGTTTCAGTTTACATAAATGTCTTATTTTCCCTCAATATTCATTAATACAATTAATATATTCATATTTATTGAATTTAGCACATTTTTATGATTCAGTGCTGGGGTTTTTATTTTTGTAAAAAAGTTTAGTTCTATTTTACATGGAGTGTGAGTTTAAAATTTTTTTTAAAAAATTCAGTTGATTAATCAGCAACAGCTATCCACTATCAAGAGGTCAGACCTGTTCACCCCGGAGAGGGATATGAAATCACTTGTACAAGAGAAAAAAAAGAAACGAGGAGAAATGGAAAAAAGTATATGGAGATTTATCTTTTGTTATGAATTTTTGTTCTTTATCTTATAGAAAACCAGCAAGGGGCAGATCTGTATAAACTCCATTTATGTACATAAAATATATTTACTTAAATATTTCTTTATAGAGAATTTTTATACAAACATTACCGTTTGCCTAAAGAGAAAAGATGACACTATCTTTCCAGCAAGTAAAACACTAAAAGAGAGCAGCTCTTAACGGAGGTTCTCTTATGGTTAATTATGTTGAAGGTGTGAATTTGTACAGGTCTGAATATTAATGTCAACAAATAATTATATTGTCCAGGTGTAAATATCTAATTAAAAACAGCTTACCATAGCAGCTACGGGGAAAAGGTAGGGGTGATTGCAACACTTCTTCAGGTCCATTACCACATTCAGCAAGGACACTTGATTTCCACCTCCTCGAGTGTTCAGGGCCTCAAAGTTGCGGGTAAGGATGAACTTGTAATATTTCCTACAAAGCACAAAGACTGTACTTAAGGTCTCTTCAAGGCAAAGAATAGAGAAAAACAGGGGAAAAGGGGTGAAATTTACTCAAGTTATTTTTTTTGGATCGCAGGTCGTTCTGCTTTACTCGAATACCAACGCCGTTCCTTCTTTCCCTACTTACTTCTGCATGGGACTGAGCTCGACTCGGACGATTAGCTCGGTCTTCGAGGGCATGTGCTTGAACACGTCGGCTTTGAGTCTTCGGAGCATGTGCGGTCCCAGCATGTCATGGAGTTTCTTGATCTGGTCTTCTTTAGCAATATCTGCAAATTCTTCCAGGAAGCCCTCCAGGTTGCTAAAGGAGGGGGGGGGAAATAAATCCGGTTTATTTTGGGCCGATATAATGGTCAGAGCCCTGCTCTGTCCACATACACGCACACCCTACCTAAATCTCTCTGGTGTAAGGAAGTTGAGCAGGTGGAAAAGCTCCTCCAGGTTGTTTTGTAGAGGTGTTCCCGTAAGCAGCAGTTTGTGCTGAAGAGGGTAATTATTCAGCACTCGGAAAAACTGTAGCACACGCACACGCACACACACACACACAGATGCCACAGCATTAGAATACAAAAGTTGATCTGTTCAGGCAGTCTACAGTCAGCTCCAAAATACCATTTAATTATGCAGCTAATTCATTTTTGGGTATTTGTCATGTTTCATTGCTATTTTAATAGATGAATGCATATTCTGTACACAGGCAGGTGATAAAGTTCTGCAAGCTGCACAATTCTCTCTAAAATGAACACAAATCATTTCGGAATCTTTTTTTGTGTGAATAAGGCTGATGTTCATCAGTCCCATTAACCCTGAAAAGATACCACCATACCAGCGCTAAGTTCTGCCAGTCATTTCAGACTGATAGAACTGTGGCTTTTTAAACTCTAGGTATACTGATGCATTTCAGTACAAGAGCTGCGCATCACTCGCTTGAGACGTTACAAAACATGCAAACAAAACTAGCGCAAAGTAGTATGTGTCAGCTATAAGGAACCATCATTCAGATCCGTGTCATCTCCGTACAAAACTGAAGTCATATTCGACTTAATACAGGCAGGGGAGGATGTTAATGTTTCCAGACAGGCGTATGGTCTTGGTAGAGTTTATCAGGGATCACTGAATCAGCTTTTTTCTATACCTATACTATCCCATCGGCATTTCATACCGAGTAACATCTCCTATAAACCTTAGCGGTATACTCCATCAACATCTCCTATAAACCATCACGAACTACTCCAGGTTTGTCTTGAAGTCTTTAGACTCACCTTGGACTGGTTATTTTTGAGTCTGTGTGCTTCGTCCACCACCAGACAGGCCCAGTCAATGGATCCCAGGATGGCCATGTCAATAGTGATAAGCTCATAGGAAGTCAGCAGCACATGAAACTTTACTGAAGCCTCTTTCTATATGATGCAATGAACAGAAAAGTTATGGAACACCAAGAGAGTACAAAAAGAAGTTGATAACCAAAAATGCCTAATAGTCATGTCCGATCAACTGACATGTCTGGACATCAAAAGGAATAGACTTTAAAATACACAATATGCAACTGATCATTGTACAAAAATGCAGTCATGCACAAATAATTTCAATAAAATTCATTTTTTATAGTCAAGTTAAAAACAGAAAAGCTTTAAAAATATATATAAATAAATAAATAAGGCTGCTGCAGAAAAACATACCTTCATCCGGGAAGCCTTTTTGCCTCCACGGATGGCATTGTCCTCAAACGAGAACTCGTTCTCTCGGATGACAGCTCTGCTGTCCTTGTCCCCTACATATGTGACCACGTACATGTCAGGAGCCCACATCTCGAACTCTCTTTCCCAGTTAATAATGGTAGAGAGAGGAGCACTGACCAGGAACGGCCCTTTAGAATGACCCTGAAAAGCAAGAAAATGAAATATTAAATGCATGCCATCATGTTCATGTCTTGATAGATTTTTTTTCGTCATTGCATTATGCAGGTACACAGAAACAAAATGCAGTTCATCATCTACTGGAAGTGCAGATAAATGTGTAAATATGTTTGCAGCATTTAATATATAAGTGGATAATTGTACATATATGCATATGCAATGCAAATAAATATAACGGCTATGGCAGTGAAAAAAATTTGCATGAGCTGGTGAACAAGTACACTTGTTGGTAAACATAACATTAGACCAATGAAATTGCGGAACGGGTTCAGGTGAACCAATGAAATTCTTCATATTAAATCAGATGCGCTCCCACTAAATCGGGCCGCACCACATCATAAATATGGATGATGTTCCTCTGACGTTTGACAGGCCGCTCACTCGGACTGTCTACAGGAAATGCGACTCATTCGTCACGCTGAAAACAACCGGGCATGAAAACACACTTCACCTGTGTTCTGAGCTGCACGGCATCGGGAGAAAAGCTTCACCGATGGTGATTTTTAAACGCACGACGATGCCAAAAGATAAACTCCCGAGAGAAATTGTTGTGAAAGGAAGGAGGAAGACAGTGAACAATGACTTTCTTGGTAGGCTACTGTTTAGATACAAGCCGTGTAACAGACACTGTCTTTCATTAAAGCCTGTGTAAAGTTCATTAGTTTCAGATCGGCGATCCCTTAAACGTTTGGTGAAAGAACTCACGACTATGTTTAATAGTGAAAGTAGGAGCAATGCGAAGGGAATTCAAAAGATTGGGACTAAACAGCTGTGTAGCCGCTTATCAGTGAGGCTAATCGGGGGAAGAAAAGGCTCTGTTTTGCTAGGGAGCATGAAGATTGGACTCTGAAGCAATGGAAGGTGGTCATGTGGTCTGATAAGTCCAGATTTACCCTGTTCCAGAGTGATGTGTGCATCAGGGTAAGAAGAGAGGTGAATGAACTGATGCACACATCATGCCTAGTTCCTACCGTACAAGCCTGTGGGGGCAGTGCTATGATCTGGAGTTGCTGCAGTTGGTCAGGTCTCAGTTCAGCAACGTTATGTCCCAAAAAGAATGAGGTCAGCTGACTACCTGAATATACTGAATGACCAGGTTATTTCATCAATGTAACTTTTCTTCCCTGATGGTACGGGCAGATTACAAGATAACAATGCCAAGATTCATCAGGGTCAAATTGTGAAAGAGCCGTTCAGAGAGCATGAGATCATTTTCACACATGGATTGGCCGCCACAGAGTCCAGACCTAAACCCCATTGAGAATCTTTGAGATGTGCTGGAGAAGACTTTGCTCAGCGGTCTGACGCCCCAATCATCAGGACAAGGTCTTGAAGTTTTTTTGTTTGCATTTTAAATTCCTTAACTACACAGAACAGAGCATGTGTTCACGTGAACGGTACGTGTTGATCAGTCAACAACAATGGTTTGCGGAGGAACTTCAAAAGCCTCTCGCATGTATGGAAGAATTTTCTTGCTGTAAATTTTCTTCTAATAAACAGAAAGCAAATTATATCTCTAATTATATATGTCTCCACCCCCTTTTGTGCTTCTCTAAAAAAACTACCGATCCACAACCTTAAAAAACAAAATGGGAATCCAAACTAAATTTTGTGATCTGTGGCACTACCAATACAAATGTGTGTGTGTGTATATTATAATATATATTTATATATCAGAAGGTATATTCATGCAGGATTTGTGTCAGGCACAATATATGTAGGTTATGTGCGATAAAAATTTTTTTAAATATGGCATTACAAAATACATTTCTTTAATCTAAATAAGCTTTTTAAACCTTAAAATGTTTTTACCAATCAAATTAGTTCATATACGGCTTTAAAAGAGACAATACACTGCAAATTAAATAAGACTGTATACTCAGACACACATCACAGGCAATGCAAGAACCACATATTTTACAAAAGCCTCTGTGTATTAAACCCTTTGTCTTGTCTTAATTTAACTGAATTATTTTTAATTCGGCCTAAAAAAAGAGACAAATTGAAGCTACGATATCGTTTACTGAGACGATACATGCAATCATTCCCACATGATTACCTGAAAAGAAAAGAAAAAAAAAAATCCTTGCATTCTGCACTTTGGCCAACAGATGGCAGCCACATCATTTTCTATCCCCAATCTTTATGCAGACTGGCCATCCATGTTGATTAAATTTGTACATCCATTGATAGATTTAAAATGGCAACCGCTCACTTCTATAAAAGGCTCAGCCTACACCCTCCCCCAACACACATACATACACACCTCTTTGTAGAGCGAGTAAAGAAAAACAGCAGTCTGCACAGTCTTTCCCAAGCCCATCTCATCAGCTAGAATGGTGTCAGTACCCTGAGCCCAGGAGAAACGCAGCCAGTTCAATCCTTCCAGCTGGTACGGATGCAGTGTGCCGCCTGTCGAGTCGAGATATTCTGGCTGGCGTTCAAATTTAATGGTTGGCTGAAAGAGCACAAGAAAAAAAGTCAGCATCAACCTAAAACTGTTACAATGCTAATTTTTTTTATATACACGTCATCTAATTTCTAGTACGTCTCGCAAATGGACAAATGCATCTCCTCACATCAACAACTGGGTTGTCTGGAGGTCTGTCCAGTCTCTTCATTTTTCCTTTGATCTTCAGTTTTTTGCTGGGTTTGCCTTCATCTCCCATCATCAGCTCCCTGTTGAGCACAAAAAAAATCCTCACATTTTAATATAGGTTTCAATTGTAAGATTGTTAATTATGGCATTTTGGCAGATGCTTTTATTCAGAGCAACTAACAAGTAGCTCATATATACAGCTGAGCAGAGGAGGATTGAGGGTCTTGCTCAAGGGGTCCAGCAGTGGCAGCTTGGTAATGTGTAGATACAAACTCTCCACCTTTGAATATACGTTTAACACCTTAACCATTCACTGAGCTACCCCTCACTCTCAGACAAAAAGTGTGTTCTATTAAATATTAGTTGTGTGTATAACGTGTGCATGTTTTAACTATGAATATTGTCCCAAAGCAGCTTTAGAATTAAATTAAGATTACAAATTTCAATCTCGTCTACAAGTTAATCCCTAATGAGCGAACCGGTGGTGACGGTGGCAAAGAAAAAAACTCCAAGACTCTAAAGAAAACCAGTCCTCATTAAAGTGGCACCAAATGCCCATTCAATATAGTTTCATAATTGTGGAGATTATCTTTCTTGACATCAGAAAATTAAGACTTTAAGACCCCAAGGAAACTCTGGAAGTGCATATGAATGCAAAACTGTCCATGCAGCCCTAAGGCACGGTTACCTGTGGTTCCAGTACTGCAGTTTGTAGGCATCGTATTCTGGGATGTCCATGTCTTCTAACTCCCAGGTGGCCTGGTCATACGCTAGATCTCTCCACTTGATGAGGTAGTGACAGTTATTTTTCTTATCCATGCTGGACAACGGGAGGAAGACATATTGGAAGTTAGAAAGCATAGCTTCATTGGTCTAAAGTCACTAATCTGAATTAAGTCTACTCCTTACACCAGACTTTGTAACCACGAAAGGTGATAAAGGAATAAATTACAGATTAAACTTATATATATATATATATATATATAGTACCTTAATTAGAATTTTTAAACATTTTTGTAATTAGGTAAATCAATTTGTCTCGAGTAATTGAACTCCTTAAAAACATACTTATACCCAGTCTGTTATATATATATTTCATCCACTACGTAGACAATAGTGTTAATATTTTAGATAATTAGGTAGTAAACTGTAGATCCAATAAAATGACATGCACACAGTCATCAGTTCAAAGACAAAAAAAATCAAAGATGTTTAAAGGAATTTACGAGCACCAAAAACTTTTAAGGACCTTCCGACACAAAACGCAATTTAACCTAAATGTGTCAAAAGTGTAATCTGAAATAAACGTTACTTTAAACCTTTCATTTAAAGGCATTTTAAATCTTAAGAAAGGCTAAATGAAAACACTTTAAGGTACTTTAAGAACGTGTTCAAACCCTGCACATGCTTCGTTTTTTGTTTTAGATTTAACAGGAAAAGCAACCAATTGAAAAATAAAGAAAAATAATGTATACCTACATAGATTTTTTTATTTTATCTACTTTAGTCATTTTATTTATAAAAAAATTAATACACTGTAAATTTAAATGACTATAAATACATATCTTCTAGTAAAAGTCCACTGAAAGCAAATAGCCAATGGCAGCACAGTTCAGTAATCCCAGACATATCGGTTTTAACAGCAGACCTTTTGATGCAGGTTTAAGATTAAAAAAATGTATCATGTAAATCTGAGAGAAAAGCGCAGTGAATACAGGAGGAAAAACGGCTATTTTGCTGGTGCAGTTGTTGTTTGGTACATGCGTGAATAAATTTGTTTGTTCTTGAGGTCTGCCCGATCCCGACAGCAAAAAAGGAACCGGAGACCTCGGAAACTCACCTGTGGTTGAGGACGCGGTGAATCATCATCCACTCCATCTTAATGCCGAAGCGGTAGTACTTCTCCTCCATCTGGGCATAGATGGGGTCTTTGTTCTTCCTCTTTTCACTCTTATCTTCATCCCCTTCGCCTCCAAAGTCTATGGGTGGAGGCTCGTCCATGTCATTTTTGCGCTGGTAATTTCTAAACATCACCTGACAGTGCAGTTCCAGCTGAGGAGAAAAAATAATCTTAGTCTGACTCTATTTGCACTATTTGACAAGTTAATGCTGTTCATGTGGAAGTGTGTGTGTGTGTGTGTGTGTGTGTGTGTGTGTGTGTGTGTGTGTGTGTGTGTGTGTGCAGACCTGCAGCTCAGACACCCAAGAACAATGCCAATAGGACATGTTCTGCCACTTTGCAAAGAATTCCCTCTCGGGCCGACCAGCCAGTGGGGCAGGATCTGGAGAATCAGCTGGGAGGTCGGGGGGTCGTGGAACGGGGGTGGGTGGTGGCGGGTCGCCCCAACGCCAGGTAAGAATCTTCTGCACTTTGCCCTTTAATGGAGGACACTGACAAAAAGGTAGCAAATAAAGTAATGTTACGAATACAAAATAGTGACAATAAGTTCACAAACCAAATAGTTTTACTGGGCTAGTAAATGTTCAACTGCACTGATTTCAAAACTGTGAGGTTTTAGCATCCAGTAGAACCACATCACAGCTTGTCAAAAGAATCCACAAAAACCAGCATTGTTCTTTTAACAGAACCATTACTACACAACAGGTGCAATGCAGCAACAAAGTGAACGTGCTTTTAAATAAAGTGTAAAATAAAGACGTTACACAGTAAATATTCGTCTAGAAATTACAGCATTTTTTTTTTAGCCAAGTTGTATATTGATAATAAAGAATACAGTTTTTAGCTACTAATGCAATTCATTTTCCCAATCTCTATCAATTTCCTATCACACAACGTTCTGTATAAACACTAGTCATTATGATCTTCGCTGAAGCCGACAGGCCACCCTGCTGGTTAATGAACCATTACAGCTCAACGGTTCACTCACAGTGCAACGAGGACAGATCCACTCTCCATTAGGAATTTCAGGCAGGGGTGGGTTAAGGCAGTGGATGTGGTACGAGGAGGGGCAGGTGTCACAGCACAGCAGCTCTCCTCCATCCTTACACACTCGACAGAACTCCATGTGATGGTCGTCTTCCTCGGCCTCGCCTCCGGCTGCATCGTTCTCCTCTTCCCCTTCCGAAGCCTCCTCGCGCGCTTCCCACTGAATGCCCTCCTTCTCCTGAGAAACAATTTTACAGCTTTACAACATTGAACTGTAGACAAGCTCTTGATTTACCCTGAAAGGTGTCTTCAGGAGGTCACAGGTTGCTGTGAATAAATACCATCACCCTGATAACCAAACCTGGTGCTGAAATGTGGCATTAACTGGTAGAACATTCACAGTCACTTACACAGTGTGGACAGCTCCACGTGCCTTCGGGGGCTTTCTCCATATCGGGATCCAGACAGACCATGTGATAAGCTCTGGGGCAGGTATCACATAAAATAATCTCTCCTCCCTGCTGACACACCTCACAATAGTCTTGGTGGTCAGTCTCGTACCCGTCTGCATCTTCGTCCACTGAATAAAAAATAAATAAATCAGACTATTAAAAGAAACATCAATAACTCGATGCACATCTGTACTATAGCGACTGAAACTCGAGTTCCGTTTGCAAGCTACTTCACCTTTCTTCTTCTTCTTGGGCTTGGGCTTCTTTTTTGAGCGACTACTGCGGCTATTGGAGCTGTCCGACACGGAGACGCTGTTTATACTGCCGTCGTCGAAGTCGCTGTCCACGTCCATATCGTCCTCTTCGCTCTTAACGAGTAACGAGAAATAAAATCAGCAAATCGTCTGCCAGCTGATTAGCAACAAACAAGTAACTTAAAAAAAAACAACAATTGACCACATACAGAAGAGCGCTTTCTCTTGCTGTTGAAGCCACCCAGCTTGATCTTTAGAGGTGCAACTTTCTTAGTCTTGACCTTCTTTTCCTGAGGTTTGGGTGTAGGTTTGGACTTTCTACGGGCATTAGGACCTGCAAACAGAATGTTCCAGCACGTGTTAAATTCTATAATACGTCAAATTCACCACTTTAAAAAACACATTGCTCATGCTGTTATTACTAAAGAAGGACTCTATCGGCTCACCCTTGCCCTCTTTCGTCTTGGCCTTGCGGAGGGGAGGAGCTGGAGGAGGCCCTGGCTCAGCAAGTGGAACAACTACAGGGGCTGCAGCTGGAGTCTCCGCTGCCACCATACTCTCCACAGCAGCAGCCACGTTGGCAGCTGCAAGTGCAGCGTTAGCGCTTGCAGAGCCACGCAGGGGGTTGTTGGTACTGAATTCACGCCACTTCGCCCCAAGTACCATCATCATTTTGGAGACCGCAATCTTTGGGTTCTTCGCTGCAATGAGAGGTCTAAGGAAAAGGCAAAAGAGTAAAAAAACGTTTTTAAAGAATTATTATTGCTATTAAGAGTTATTGCAGGATGGATGATGGATTGGATGATGTTGATGGATCAGAATTTCAGCTTCCATTTCCTGATATTCAAATCTAGATATGTTAAACAACTTATAATGTGGCGCCTGTGGTACAAGACCATCTAATATATGGGTGAGCAAAAGTATTGGAACAAACGATTTGTATTTCGGTGCATATTTCATGCCTGCATCAAGCTAATTACCCTGAAAAGCATATTTATTTAGTCAAGCCTTTGATCAGTCAATTTTTCTTAGGTAAAATAGCAGATCTGGATGGATCATGGATCATCATGCATCAACGTACTGATCTATTCGAACGACCGTGTGGCAGAAAAAAAAATGCATAAAACAATGGAGATTCATATCAAGACAGTTGCATGCTACAGTTGCTAGCAGATGTTCTGGTTTGAGGATCGCAATAACGGCTGATCCCCTGGGATTTTCACACAATGGTCTCTTGAGTTTACACAGAAAAATAAAACACAGAGCGACAGTGTTTTGTTTATGTCGACTGGTCAAAGGGGGAAATGGCCAAACTGGTTCAAGCTCTACGTGCGTGATGAAATCCTCCTAATCAGATGCGAGATTTCCATTGTTCTATGATTTAATATATATACATATATATAAAAATAATATATATACATATATATAAAAATAATATATATATATATATATATATATATACACACACACACACACAAACGTAAAAAACATCTAAAGCAAACACGGTGTTAAAAAAAGTGACCGATTTCTGTGCAAACCGCACCTGACAAACTGACTGAAGGCCTTGTAGTTTGTAAGAGATCTGTAGTCTTCTTCAGTAAAGACATGATCAATGTCCTCCATGCCCCAGGTATCCAGCAGCTGGGAGGAGGTCTTCGGTTCCTGGGTAAAGATTTACAAAACATTAAAAACCCCAAAAGGTAAGTTTTTTTGAATACATTTGTACACCTGTTGCACTAACACTCACAGAGCTATCGTCATCATCTTCATCCTCCTCCTCCTCAGGCTCCTTCCTCTTAGAGACAGTCAAGCTGGAGCTCCTGTCAGCACCAGCACTGTTCCTCTTCTTATCTCTCGATGTGCTGGCTCTCTTCTTCTTCTTCCTGCCAGGCGTGTAATCACTGCCCTCGCTGTCAGAACGCCCTGCAGGCCCATCTTCCTCCACCTCATCCACATCGTGGCTCTCTACAGGCTCAGGGGAACTAATTGGGATATCCTGAAGGGTGAAGGGAGAAGAATGCTGATAATGTAATACAGCAAAATAATCAGCAGTGCAAGATCCCCCGTTTTAATATTATCAGTGCGTCACTGAGGATATACAGTACAGTAGACAAAGATATTACAGGTGTGAGATCTGTTAGGCCTACCTCTCGCCGGGAGCGCGGCCGCTTGCTGCTTTTGCTCTCACGGCTGCTCTTTTTGGCTTTCTTCTTCTTTTTCACTTTAGGGGCTTCATTCTCAGACAGGTCTTCCTCCAAGTCATCATCTGTACGATAGGCATATGCCAAGAGCTTAGTCTTCATTCATTCATACATTCACCACTAACAAATTACATGAACAACGGTTAAGCCATCGGAAGCAAGCTGTGCGATTTCCTCTTGGAGTGGCTCACTCAGGCAGGAGGCTATGAACCAAACGCCTGGTTTCTGAGGAGGTCATACCAGACTAAATCCAAGTGAACTCTAGTGCAGATCGAATGCTGAGTAAAAGCAGTTTAACATCAAATGAACTCAAATGCAGGAAGTAAAATGATCACATTGCGTATTCCAGACAGGTTTGCGGGATTTTCTTTCGTAAATGTGCGCTCCGAAACGGACACGAGTCCCATCTTCAATCAGCACGATTTTATTTAGAGCATTTTTAAACAATGGCCTTGAAGCAGAATAACCAAACTTACAAAACTGATTGACCTGATGAACACAAAACAAACAACAAACGCCGGTTGACCTACAGAAAATGTCTTGTATATAATTGTCTAATAATTCTTTAGTGCTGATGCCCTGCACTGCTGATAAAAATGTTAATGTAGCTGTCTGAAGATGAGAGCCATACAGGCCGGTCTGCCAAAGTTTATCTGGATTGTTTATGTATATTGTGAAACAAAAAGCACCAATACGATCAGTGTGGCTCTGACACGTTCATTCCATCCCTGATCTGTTTCTTAGTCAGTCTCTGATCTCTAAGGCCTGGCCATGACCTGTTCAGTCTAGCTCTAATTTTTTGGTCCACTCCTGATCTATTCAATATGCCCCTGGTCTTTAAAGTCCGGGCACGATCTGTTCGGCCTTAGTTTAATCCGGCCCCAAACTGTTTGGTTCTGGCCCTGATCTGTTCAGTCCATCTCTAATCTGTTTAGTCTCACCCGCATCCATTTAGTCTGGCCCTCAACTGACCCTGATCTGTTCAGCCTAGCGCCGATCTGTACTGTTCAGCTCCGACATGCCCCCGAACTGTTCGGTCTAACTCTGATTCATTCACCCAAATAGGCTGGATCTTCTGATAAAAATCTCACAACATAAGCAGGGTTATGATCCGAAGATTAAAAACAAACATCTACAGCCTCCTGCACTGCTGACTCGCATATGCATGTATATATGATTCATGGATATAACAAACTACTGAAAAACAAAAGGACTCCAAAAAAGTGGGAATGTTCTAAAAATTGCAGATCAAAAAAGCTTGGCATAAAGAAAGAAAAATCAAAAGAGGCCTGAATTTCCTTAGAACCTGCGTGTGTGTGTGTATGTATGCGCGCGCTTGTACATATGTTTGTAGGGGGGGAATCCCCATACAAAACAACTGAGAAGTGACGTTCTTGTCCAAAAAAAAAAAAAAAAAAGGCATTTACAAGTAGGAGAGATACTCGAAATGCTTTAGTTTATAGCAAGAATGTGAATTCGTTTCCCAACGCTGCTCTCAAACACACACACACACACACACACACACACACACGAGAAAACACCGGTAGGCCGCAGAGAAAGCCATGCCGGGAAACATCATGTCTCCAAAATAATAATAATAATAATAATAATAATTTCAATGAATGAGCATCAGTAAATATCCGAGTGTCTAATTGCGTTATATTGTGATACTCGGTCTCCTGGTGTTCAAGGTTAAAAAAAAAAAAGTCATATAAAGCAAATATCTTTTTTAGAATTATTTCTCCCAGAGACTTATTTTTCGGCTTTTGAAATTATTTCAAATGCAAACCTGAATAAAAAAAAGACAATTTTCCTCACTCAAATACAACTTTCTAAAACCCCACACACACACACACAAAAACGCCGAGCACCATTGTGTACTCCCCGGCTAGCAGCCCCGACCCAGAGGTGGACATGAGGGACTTTACCGTGCAGCATTGACAGCTCTTCCGGTGCTCCATAATCATCTCGGTCATCTTCACTTCCAGACATTGTGCCCTCTTGGTGGTTTTAGGGGTTTATATAAATATATATAATTCACACACCCCGAGTGGCTCTCTGGTTCTTCCCTCGAGCCTCCGAAAATCTGAACGCACCGGGCGGGAGAAGGAGCCGGTTTCGAAGAAATGTGAAAGCACAGGAAGAAAACGGAAGTTAGTTTAGTCAGTGACTTAGTATGGAGATGAACTGATATTTATAGATTTGTAGATATCAATAAATCCGTTAAATCTTTTATAAGAATTGTGGATGGTTTGGGAGACATTTATGTAGAAAAAAAAGCAGGTGAAAGTTAGACCGGCGGAAGGTTTCCCATGCTAGTCAGGGTGCACTACGGCTAAATGCTAGCTCTTTCACCGTGTGAGTGGATGCTAGCTGCACCGGCTACAAACGTGTCTCGGATTCCTTCAGTGATGTTTCAAAGGGTTGGCTTTTTAAAAATCCGTAATACGATTCATGTCCACCGGATTGGGTAGGAAACGTAACGCCGGTGGTACTCACACAAAACTTGCTCCCGAGCCGACGGTTGAAAGAGTGGGAAAGGAGGAGGAGGGAAAAAAAAAAGAACCGCTTTCACGCTCCGTCGTCCTCCTCGTCCGGCGCTTCCGTTTCTTTCTCCCTCTTGTTATTTTATTTATTTATTTTTTTTTTGTTACCGCGTCGATTTTATAAAGCTAGCGGCCGAATAGGGAGGGGGGTGTCCCGTACCGTCCGACGTCTCCGTCTCCCTGTCTCTCTCCCTACTAACCAACCCCCCTTGCATACACACAAAGAGATCAGGGGGCAGACATCCCATAATAACCCCCCTTACACATATACACACAGACTCACCCCTCCCCCCACTCTGCATAGTTACCTTGCAACATACAGACCATAATAATCCTCCATACACACATAACACTCTTCCCCATTCCACTAGCAACCGTTACCATGGAGACATTCACCCCTCCCATCCCTTAAACATCCCATAATAATAATGAGCACAGTCACTGACATCCCACAATAAGCATAACTCCAAAAAAAAAGAGAGGGAGAGAGAAAGAAAAAAAAAACAAAAAGACAAGTCACATGGCAACTCAATGCCACATGACTGCAATACAGTCCGGATCATCCGGATCATTGATTTGCAGGTATGGTAGGGAATGTGAAACGGACAGGTAGAGGAAAGGTAGACGTCGATGCACCTCGAAAAAAAAAGTGTCCCCTCTGTGTGTCCTCGTCTGTCCTTACGCACCTTACGTACATGTACTACCTCTGACATTTGACATTCATGGCATTTATTAGACGTCCTTAACCAGAGCGACTTACATTTATCTTATGTATACCACTGTGCACTTAAGGGGTAAGGGCCTTGCTCAGGGGCCCGGCAGTGGCAGATTTGGTGGAGCTTTATTTTGAACTTTATCGAAAATTCAAATAAGACATGCTTATGGGGTTAAAGAGCCACTTTGTTCTGGAGCGTGTCGGATGTACGTCCACCGTTCGGCTGTTCCATCACTTTGCTTACAAATAGTCAATGCAACGATAAACTGCATGTACAGTAGGAGAAAAAAACAGTGCTCATCGACTTCAACAGCCTCAAGTGTATTTGTGCCACAGTCCAACGATGTTTCACATTCGGACCGAGCAGATAGGAGCTGTAGGTGCAGCAGGGACATGCGTAGGATAAGAAACAGACAGCTGACCTCAAAAAAGCAAACAAGAAAGACACACAATAGATTTTAATAAAAATGCCAAATTGGCGTAAATTGTTTCCGAAAGACCTACTGGATTTATACTGTGTCCTTCTGTGTCCCTGTCTGTCCATGTGCGCCGTGCATCTACTAGAGTACCGATTGTGTGTAAAAAGTAAAAAGGCCTACCAGCTCAATAACATTTCCCTTTTTAAAATGAGACATAGGGTTAAAGATCCACTATAAGACGTTATAGTCCAAACTGTACATGTTAAATTTACGTCCACCCCTCGGCCGTTCTATACAGTTTGAATAAATCGTCAATGCAACAATGATGTGCAGTAGGAGGAAGATGCCTGTGGTTATAGGATGTTCGTGCAAATGTATTTCTGCGACAATCCAACTATGTTTCACAGATACTGATAGTACTGACACTTTCATTATTCTATATTCATTTATCACAATGGCTATCAAATCCTCATCAGGAATCAAGTTCATGTCACACTTTGTGTAGTGGTTTAAGTTTTAGGATCCTGAAATCGAGCAAACATCTGAGGATCATCTTGAGGAACCATCCTCAGAGCCCCCCCACCACACACACACACACACACACACACATACACACACATTCTTTCTTTCCTTAGCCTCATTCCCACCACGTATAAATTCCTCTGACTCAGCAAACTCTTTCTCTTGGATAATACTTAATTTTGGTCACTGTCTTTTGCCATCCTACAACCGTCGCTCCTCTGTTGATTTTAGAATCTTTTTTCTTTCTCTTCTGGGTTTTGTAGGCTTTCTCCTAAAGCACAGGCACAAAGAGCAGCGGAAATGAGGCACATGTACACTTGAAAGTTCTCTCGCCCCTCTCCGCCCCCCCGTACAGAATACCGAACATTAACACCAACATCCCATAATTCTAGATATAGAGGTGGTTGTTCAGGCGCACCCATCCCCCACACCATGCTCAACTAGCACCAAACATCCCATAATATAATTTCTGAGTCAAAATAAAGTGCAGACCATAATATTCTTCCTGTGCCGACAGTTGCCATGGTGACGAGCAGACAAGATGGGTGGGGGTTGGGGGGTCAGATTACTGCATATGCCAAAATGCAAACCATAATATTCTTTATGCTAGTACCCCCACCACACACACACACACACACACACACACACACACACACACACACACACACACTTACACAAACACACACTTACACTTACACTTACACACACACACGCGCGCACATGTCTCCAGTCTACAAACATCGCTTAATGTTTGAATCACTAAGCAAAAGAACTACATATGGATTTCATTGTTGAGCCTCGCTAATAGACAGGCAGGGGGAAAAAAACACAAAGGACGACGGAGAGAGAGAGAGAGAGAGAGAGAGAAGGAGAGAGAGAGAGAGAGAGAGAAGGAGAGAGAGAGAGAGAGAGAGAGGAGAGAGAGAGAGAGAGAGAGAGAGAGAGAGAGAAGGAGAGAGAGAGAGAGAGAGAGAAGGAGAGAGAGAGAGAGAGAGAGAGAGAGAAGGAGAGAGAGAGAAGGAGAGAGAGAGAGAGAGAGAGAGAGAGAAGGAGAGAGAGCGCACCAAACAAGGATGTGGACTCATTGATAAATGATTTGACAGATAAATAGGCCAATAGTCCACAGAACAGACAGACTCAGAGATGGAGCATAAAACGACTAAGAGGAAAACCCCTAAAGAGGGCAACGTTTCCTGTTTCTGTCACCATTTTCATATGCATGCTGAAGGACTCTTTGATCGTTTTCTTCCTGTAGTTAATTCCACCTATTGGACCATGGTTGCAGTTAGAATTTTGATCATTTCATTTGTATTTGGGGAAAAAAATCTAAAACGTATAGAGTATTGATTTTTCTTGAGCGAATATCCAGTTTACTGAAGGTCTTCCAGCGGAAAAAAACTATTAGTAAAAGAAATAACTTTGAAGTGTGAGTTTCACCGTGGACTTCATATCTATCAGCACACGACTTCCTTTAAAAAATAAAATGGCACCTGTATTACGAATGCGGCAAAATATGCATGCAGAAACCCGATCTGTGTGCTAGATCTGGGAGCCCTTGCCACGTGATAATGAAGTTGTGGGTTAAAACCGTGAAAGGTGATAAGCGCAAAAAAAGTAAGGGAAGAAACCTAGGCCCGGAGAGTCAAACCATAATATTCACCCCCTCCACCCCTTTAGTCACCGATTTTACCCCTCCCCCACATACCACTCACACACATCCCATAATATGCTGGGTGGCAAGAACACCCTATCCCTCCCCCCATCTCACCGCCACCCCATAATAATCAAAGAACAGGAGTACTAATTCACAGCTCACGTTTTGCCGTACTCTCGCAGTGTGCTAAAGCAGGGCTGGCCGTGACGTCTGCAGGAGATTTTCTCATCCTCTGGCCTTATTTTTCATGCCAGCAGGATGTATGATACCAAATCAACCCATGTAGTTCATACATTAATCGTATCAAACCGTTTGTTGGGTGAAAAAAGAAATACGTCATGCTAGTTCGGTGTAAAACTCCTACGTGAATTAAGCCTGTGCCTTCCTGACTTCCTGCAGGCTAAAGAATGACAGCATTATGTGAATCTCCGACCGTGTTGGAATCTAATATATGCATCAATTTCGATGTTTGTATCCTCATTTATAATTTTTTTTAATATCGTCTCCCCTCCCCAAAAAAAAGGGAAAAAAATAACACACACACACACACACATCTTAGTGGCCACCCTCCCCTCCCTCTCCTATATGAGGCCACAATGTGACAAAACAAAGAACATCCCATAATAACAAAATCAGCCTCACCGCTGCAGTAAGCATGGAAACTGACTATAGTGTAAAGCCTCAGAGTTGTTAAAAAAAAAAAAAAAAATGGGTGGGAAACGGGATCTAATGTCACAATAGGTACGAATCTCATGCATCTGTATCGCAAACACACAACCTCTTTTGTCAAGTAGTCATTTAAAATTTGTGACATCGTGCAAAAGTAAACTACATTCAACTGCCAATCGGGATGCTCTTGAAATACGGTGAAAAATAATCAAACAATAACAGACTCCTTGCATTCAGTGCCATGATGCTATTTGAAATACTGAGCTTTCAGCCAGACCCAGATTAGCCATCAAGCGATTAAGGGGAAAAAATGTCCAGAACGTGATATGTCTTGCAACTGATTGGACCTGCTTATTTCAGCCCTTTTCAGATAAATTTTTATCCATATACAGTACAGACCAAAAGTTTATATATATTATATAAACAGTACAGACCAAAAGTTTATATATATTATATATACAGTACAGACCAAAAGTTTATATATATTATATATACAGTACAGACCAAAAGTTTATATATATTATATAAACAGTACAGACCAAAAGTTTATATATATTATATATACAGTACAGACCAAAAGTTTATATATATTATATATACAGTACAGACCAAAAGTTTGGACACACCTGTTAATTCAAAGAGTTTTCTTTATTTTCATGACTATGAAAATTGTAGATTCACACTGAAGGCATCAAAACTATGAATTAACACATGTGGAATTATATATGGAATTATATACATAACAAAAAAGTGAACTGAAAATATGTCATATTGTAGGTTCTTCAAAATAGGCATCAAGAGAATGCCAAGAGTGTGCAAAGCAGTAATCTAAGCAAAAAGTGGCTACTTTGAACATATTTTTAGTTGTTTCACACTTTTTTGTTATGAAGAAAAATACCACTTTTCTGAAGTGCAAGTCAGTGTATTAGCTGCTTAGCTAATTCACTTAGCTAAAGATTTCTGTAAAGCTGCTTTGAGACAATGTCTGCTGTGAAAAGCGCTATAGAAATAAACTTGACTTGACTTGACTAGTATCACTATCTAGCAAGTAAAACTGCAACTGGCTGAATAAGTGGCATTATTATGCTAAATATAAATCCGTTTGTTTCAATTCTTTGCATCTCTGCATAATCTGGACCTATTAAGATAGCAGCTAAGGTTTAATTCAAAATGAAAGCCAGGATTGATAGCCAGTGACTAGTTAGCATTTTTTGGTGTTAGCAAGCTCTCGGCCTACACTTACGTGAATTTCATATATAAAGGGGAAAGAAAAGAAAAAAGTTATGCCACACAGGGCAATTTCGATATTTTAGTATTAAGACAATGATCATGCACTCCATGATTTGATTATTATTTCAATATTCTTTCTAATGGCTTTTTTGTTTTTTTGCATTGTATGGTTTCTGCATTCCAAAAGTGCACTCCTAATCATATAGTCTTATTGGAGTGCACACAAAAGCAACAAAATTCTCAAAATACTATTAGAATTAATTATATTGCAGTATTATCAGTAATAATAGTATTAGAGATCCGATTCTGAAATTGGAGAAAACTTCTGGGATGTCTTTCTGCACACAACTGTTGTAAAGAGTGGTTATTTGAGCTATTGTAGCTTTTCCGTCAGCTTGGAAAAAGTCAATGCACCGGCATTTACAGAACAAATGCCCAATACAATTTTACAATTTTGTGTAAAATCTGCAGCAGACTTTTTCCTACGAAGTGCCAAAAATCTAACTTGATTGTGTCTCATAGGCCGAAAAGAAATGCTGCATTTTACCTTAATGTTATATTACAATTTGTATTAGTTGTCATGCTTACATTAATAATATTTAGAAGTGAATTATTAAATGGAAAACATTACTAATGACACTATAATTTCTAGTTTTCTAGTTTAACTTAAAAGACTTATAGTTAAACAGAAACATAGAAACTATTCCATTTATAGTATAATGGAGTTCAATGTGTAAAACAGCTATTTAAACTTTAAGCAATACAGTCATGCTTATTTTTGTCTATTTTCCAAATTAGGATGCAGCTGAGGTACTGACAAAGTCAGGATATTGTGTAGGTAGGAGGTAAGTTAGTTTCCTTTACAGTTTACACTTGTTAAAATTCATCAGATTGAAAGTCTGCTCACAGAGGGAGGTCCTGCCAAAGTTTTCAAAAATCTTCATCTTAAAAATAAATCTTTTTTTTTTTTTTTTATGTGAAATTAGAAGATTTGTGTCAATGGCACCCACGCATTTTTCTCAAATATGGCATGGTGGACCAAATCAAAGGAGCGCTTTTGGCTCATGGGGCCTAATCTGGGCATCTCTGCTCTTCTTTCTATGAAGATAATATTATATATGAAATATGGAATATATATATGAAATATGGAAATATGGAAACCCATCATGTCTAGTCTTAAATCACAATGTTTCCCTCATTCTGATGTATGACCCAAACATTAACTAAAACCCTTGACCTGTGCTTTCATGAATTTTTATACTGAGCTGCCCTATGGTAGGTTAATTAAATATTTAATAAATGCGCCGATATTCAAGTCCTGATCGATTCGTTAGTGGGTCTTTTACTGATTACTAAAAACTTTAAAGAAAAAAGTGAGAAACAAAACACTGAAAGGAAGAAAAAGGAATTCATTATCAGCAAGAAATTATGTAATGGGGTAACAAATCCTTATAGATGTAGAAGAGAAAACCAAAAGAAAATACGTATTTGAATATGCACAGGAAAGTGTGTGATCATCTCAGCTGTTTTTAATCGATGCAAATCTATAGCATCCAGGTGGGACCAGTCACAACACCAGAAGGTGTGTTACAATGGCAGAAAGCTCCCAGCAAAAGTAGAACAAAAAATCAAGACAAATCAGGAAGAGATGTAGAGGTGTGTCATAATCATGCACTGGCATCACATCAGGCACATACAGATAAACACATACAGCTTCATAGAGAGAAGAAGAGAGTGCTATTTAATTAAAATAAAAAAATACAGTGGTACCCCGCTTATCGACCGGCTCGGACATCGACCTTTTTCGCTTAGCGAAGTTTTTCGACCGAAATTTGCGCCCGCTGAATGACCAAATGCCCGATTATCGACCTTTTTTTACCCCGACCCACGTGGAGCGAGGGAAAGGATCTTCCCAGTCTCGCCTCAGCCTTCGTGGAGAGAGCATCTATCGTAAATCAAACTTCGGTTTGTGAACAATAAAGTATTATTTAGTCAATATAACAATTTAGTGCGTGTATATTGTATATTGCATGTACATTCGCTCTTCGACCTTTTCGCATTTCGACCGGTTTTAAGGAACGGATTAAGGTCGATAAGTGGGGTACCACCGTATTTAATTACTATTTAATTCAATACATTTGTATTTGTATTGTAATTTAAATAATGTATATTGTCTTAAAGCAACTTTACACAGATTAAAGCATTTACAAAGTTGTATAAAAGAGTGTCTACGTTATAACCTATAAATTTGTTCTTTATAATTGTAACTTTATCCCTAACGAGTGAGCCAGTTGTGACAGTGACAAGAAAGAAACTCCCTGAGATGGCATGAGCAAGAAACATTTAGAAGAACCAGACTCAAAAGCATACTCATCCTCATCCTCAACACAGAATGTCCATTTATTACAGGTCGATTATTGTGCAGTGATTGGTGGTTTAATGCAAAACTGTTCATGCAACCTGTGGTCCTGAGCCATTGTAGCAAAGTTCTTGAGTTGCTCAAGAACTAGGCTATAGCTACAGCAGGTTCTTATCCTGAAGTGGTTTAAAATGGTGTACATTGCCCCCTAGAGTGCTCCGTTAATCACCCCTAAAGCAATTCCTCATTTTTTGTGGCGTTAAGAAATTTAACTGTAATGAATGCATTTGGGATTATACATCATAAGTATACTAATAGTATTCAGAACAGCTGTATTAAGGGCCCTGCTCAGGGGCCCATCCGTGGCAGCTTGGTAGTTCTGGGATTTCAGTGAATATCCTTCTAATCATAAATTCAATATCTTAACCAAGCAGCCAAGCAAGTCCACACCAAAGCTTGGCTTGAATCTTAAATTGTACAACAAAACAGTAAAAATAAAAAATAAAATAAAAAAATAAAGGCAATCATTGAATACGCAGGTTTAGGAATGTCAGGAGTACAAAGACGAGGACTGAGTATGAAGGAACCCGCGTCTCTGTTTATTGTATGTGTTTGTGTATGGGAGTCTAATTGAGAACAGGTGTGCTCAATCAGTGACTGGGTTGGTGAAAACTGAAGTCTGGTGCAGCCTTGTTTGTAGTCTGCCACGTTCATTTGGAATTAAAGTAGGCAGTCTGCTGAGACCTGTCATCTATGAGCAACGCATTACAAAAAAACACAAAAAATCATGCAGAAACAAGTCAAGAGCTTAATATGGTGTCCATATCAAGTATCAGAATAATGAAAAAGGCCTGATCTCTGATTTGTGGCATGGAAGATGGTAACTAATGGGCTGGTTTGCAATTTTCTGAAAGAAGCATTATATTCATCACATGTACATTACAGCACAGTAAAATTCTTTCTTTGCAAATCTCAGCAATGTTAGGAAGCTGGGGTCACTGCACAGAGTCATCCACATCACAGCAACCCTGGAGCACAGAGAGTTAAGAACCTTGCTCAAGGGCCCCAAGAGTGGTGGCTTGGCAACACCTGGACTTGAACCCTCAACCTTCAGATCAGTAAACCCAGAGACTTAACCACTGAGCTACAAAACTACTGAACTCCAGGGAATTTCATACACAGCAGTCTCTAGAGTGGTTAAAAAAACAGTGAGTGAGTGACATTTTTGTGTAAAATGGCTTATTGAGAAGAGAGAACAAAGAAAAATGGAGAGATTGAATCTTCTTTCGGCTACTCCCATTAGGGGTCACCACAGCTGATCATCCTTCTCCATACTACCCTGTTCTCTACATCTGCCTCTTTTAAATTAACTACCTGCATGTCTTCCCTCACCACATCCATAAACCTCCTCTTTGGCCTTCCTCTTTTCCTCCACCCTGGTGGCTCCATTCTCAGCATTCTTAATCGATGTCCCTCCTCTGCACATGTCCAAACCATCTCAATCTCGCCTCCCTCACCTTGTCTCCAAAACGTCCTACATGCGCTGTTCCTCTATTAAACTTCCTGTCTTTTACTCAATGCCACTGTTTCTAAACCGTACAACATCTCAGGTCTCTCCACAGTCCTATAAACTTCCCATTTCACTCTTGCAGATACCCTGCTCTCACAATTCACTCCTGCTATCACTCTTCTCCACCCACTCCACCCTGCCTGCACTCTTTTCTTCACTTCTCTAACACACTATACTTTGCACTGTTGACCAGGTACCTGAACTCCTTCACCTTCTCCACCTCATCTCCGTGCAACCGCACCACTCCACTGCCCTCCCTCTCATTCACACACATGTACTCTGTCTTACTCCTACTGACTTTCATTTTCTTTATCTCCAGCGTGTACCTCCACCTCTCCAGGCTCTTCTCAACCTGCTCCCTACTCTCACCAAAAATCGCAATATCATCCGCAAACATCAAAGTCCATAGAGACACCTGACTGATTTCATCCGTTAACCTGTCCATCACCACTGCAAACAGGAAAGGGCTCAGAGCTGATCCTTGATGCAGTCCCACCTCCACCTTGAACCAGTCTGTCGTTCCAACTGCACACTTCAATGTAGACACACTGTCCTCATATATATCCTGCACCACCCTCACATACTTCTCTGCTACACTCATACAATATCACAACTCCTCTCTCCACCATCCACGCTTTTTTTAAATCCACAATCACACAATGCAAATTTTTTTTCTGACCTTCTCTATACTTCTCTATCAAAATGATCAAAGCTAATATTGCGTCCGTAGTGGTATTTCTTATCATAAACCATACTGTTCTTACAGATGGTCACCTCTTCTCTCAGCTTAGCTTCTATAACATTTCATAACATTTCTTCTCATACAACTCCTCATATGCCTTTTATGTTGCTTTTGCCACATCGCACTTCACCTGCTGCTGCATCTCCTTGTACTCCTGACTACTTTTCTCATCTCTCTCAATTCAATCCTTTTAGCAAAATCTACCATCATCTGCCCTTCCACATTCCTCTCCTTAAAGCAATACCTACCATTACCTTCTCATGACCTCCTCATCACCTCTGTTCCCTTCACCAAAATGTCCATTGAAGTCTGACCCAATCACCAATCTTTTATTCCTATGTACACTCTCCACCACTTCATCTATCTAATTTCTCCTTTTTATTCCTACTTGCAGATCATAGGCACTGATGACATTTATCATTACCCCTTCAACATCTAGCTTCATGTTCATAACACTATCAGAATCTTTCACCTCCACTACACTCTTACTGTACTCTTCCTACAGGATCACCCCTACACCATTTCTCTTTCCATCAACACCATGATAAAACATTTTTAACCCCACCTTCTAGCAGGAACCATCTCTGCTCTTCAGGACTGCTTTGAATGCAGACTGGGACAAGTTTAGGGAGGCTGCAACCAACAGCAGCTTCAGTCGGTCCGGATCGGGAACAGCATCTCCAGCACCAATACACGGAGTACTGGGGCCCTTCAAGTCTATGTGCTCAGCTCACTGCTGTTCACTCTGCTGACTCACGACTGTGTATCAATGCACAGCTCAAACCACATCAAGTTTGCTGATGACACAACAGTGGTGGGTTTCATCAGCAAGACCGACAAATCAGCTTACAGAGAGGAGGTGCAACAATTAACAGTCTTGGGTAAAGCAAACAACCTGTCTCTGAACATTGACAAAACTAAAGAGATGGTTGTTGACTTTAGGAGAGCACAGAGCGGCCATTCTCCACTGACCATTGATGGATCCTCCATGAAGATTGTCAAAAGCACCAAATTCCGTGGTGTTCATCTGGCAGAGAACTTCACCTGGTCACTCAACATCATCTCCATCACCAGGAAAGCCCAGTAGCGTCTCTCCTTATTATTTTTTATAGTTATTTTTTTTATAACTATATAACTGTTTACATGCTGTTTTGCACATCTTGATTGCTGCTGTTGCTGTTTTACAAAACTTTTTGTGCTGTCTGTTTGCACTGTTTTCACCATGTTGCACATGATGCCCTTAATGTCGCTAGGTCAACTTACTTTAGTCTTAGCTCTGTGTTCTGTTATATATCTCTATGGCGTGTGATGTAGCTCTATGTCGTTTTATGTAGCATTAGGGTTCAGGTGAAACGTTGACTCATTTCACTGTGTACTGCATCAGCTATATATGGTTGAATGAGAATAAAAGCTTCTTGACTCCTGACTCATTAGATTAAAAATAATACATTTAAATTCATAGATTTATTCGTGTGATTTTATCCCTAATGGGTGAGCCAGGGGAGACTGTTGTGAGGATAAAACGTCCCTGAGATGATATGAGAAAGAAACCTTGACAGAAAACAGACTCAAAAAGTAAACCTTTCCTCATCTGGGTGACACACCGATATTTATTCATTATAGTCTCATCTTTGAGGTCAACCGATATTCACAGTGGTGGACAGTAACAAAGTAAATGTAATTTGTTACTGTACTTAAGTAGCTTTTTGCTACTTTTTTTTCGCGTGTTTCCATTTGGGGAGACTTTTACTTAAACTTCACTACATTTCAAAATAAAATATCTTACTTTACTTAACCACATTTTGCAAAATCAGTCCTTTTTATTATTGAGTGGATAAAAACTTAACTGGTCAAACACGCAGCAAGCCACAAATCAGGGTATGCGCCCTTTTTAGAACTTGTTTTTATTGACGCTTGGTGGTATCTACTTAGCACGAAAATACAGTTCAAAGTCAGTTCAAAAGCAAGCAGAACATTTTGAGAGTGATAAATTATAAAATAAACTCTTGACCCTATGTTGCCATAACACACATGGCCTTATTTGTGCCAACTGCACATTTGCTCAGTGGCATGCAAGATCATTGTTTAGCACCCCTTCCTCCTTCTCCCAAAAAAATAGGGATAAATACAAAAATAAATGCACTACATGCAATGGCACCACCCATGTGAGGCACCCCTATACACTGCATATACTGAATACCCCATTTTTGTGCTTCTGAACCTGGGTGAAAGTGTGATAATGGGGGACAACAGCATCCAAAAATCCCAAATTCACCATGACATTCTATCCCTGTGAACCCTCCTTATACTTTACCTAAGGAAAAAACCTATTCACAAAAGGTTTGACAAAAAAAAATATGCGTTTAGCTTAGCTCAAGGTTGTCCAATCTTGGTTTTTTTCACCAAGGGCCGATGTGGGTGCAGGTTTTCATTACAACCAATCAAGGGCCACACCTAGTTGTCATTGAAAATAAAATAATGAGTTTTAAACAGGTAGAATTTGGGGTGGACTTGCTTGGTTGGAATGAAAAACTGCACCCACACTGGCCCTTAGTGAAAACAACTGGACACCACTGGCTTAACTTTAAACCCTAAATCTGTGTCTGCATCCTAAAACACCATTTGAAAGACTGTTCTATAACTTTGGGGCGTTGTAAGAGAAACTCTAAAACTTGCTATAGTCTTTACTACTCAAGGTACCAACAAATAACCTGTACCTTTTGATTAAAATAGGTATGAAGATTGTAATAGATAAAAATTTGCTCAGGTTCCGTTGTACAAACCATTCAGTACATTTTAAGTCCACAATAAATGCAAAATCTGAAGTCGGTGATGTTTTCATATCTAATCTTGCTGCTGCCTTCCGGACTGACTGGAGATCATGGGGTAAATAGAAAAGCATCTCAGCATGCACAACACATCAAAACTTGAAATTGATGGACTACAACAGCAAAGAAATCACATTTGGGTTCCACTGCTAAGCTAAGAACAAGAGGCTGAGGCTGTCACAGGCAAATACTCGGTAAAAATACACAGTAGAACAGATAATTGGATAAAAAAAAATCACCTGGTCTCTTTAGATAAAAGAAGTCTCTAGAGTTTGGTGAATGTACTTAGTGTACTCTTATCTGATCTGATCTGATCTAATCTTGTCTTTGCATCAGGAGTTTAATGACTATGAATTGCTGAGCATCCGAACACCAATCTAAGATCACTATGTGCAATGCCGAGGTTCGGCTGCAGTGTTGTAAAGCGCGTTGTCACTGGACTCTGTAGCAGTGGAAACGTGCTCTGGAGTGATTAATCATTCTTTACTATCTGGCAGTCTGATGGATTTGGGTTTTGCAATTGGCAAGATAATTCTACCTTCCAGACTGCACAGTGACGAAAGAATAGTGGAGTGGAGGACGGTTAATAGCCTAGGGCTGTTTTTCAGTTATAGAAACTTAGTTTCAACGAAGGGTAATTTCACTGTTAATGACACAATACAAAGAGATTTTAGACAGTTTTACATTTCCAGGTTTGTAGAAACAGCATGCCAATGTCCAAAGTGCAGTGAGGTCCATAAAGGCATCGTTTGAAAAGTTTAATTAGGAGGTCACCCCAGGGCCGGGGTGTCAATTATTTGAGTAAATGTACTTCATTACTCTACCTAAGTCCTGCTGATAGAATAGGTCTGTAGGCATCATTTGAAGATTGCTAGAGATCCAGCTGTTTGTATATCGAGTGAATGTGTTTTCTGTTTTTTCACCATCAGGTGTCAGAACAAAAGAAGAGTCTCGAAGCATACCTTCTGAGAGATGGGAAAAGTCGAATAGTGGTAGAGGATTAAAGGGTGAGATTCTGTAAAGCAGAGGGGTGTTGGTCCATTTTTTGCTTTACAGGCAAGGATCACTGACTTAAATCTGATGCAAACAGTTACAGGAAGGAGCTGGAGGAAGGATAGCAATGGGGTGGTGTGGGAGAACTTAGGTTGTTGGAAACAAGGTGAAAACAATGTAGGTGGAAAGCAAGTCATACAGCTGCATTCTGGATAAGTTGCAGGAGTTGAGTATCTCTTATAGGCAGACCAGCCATGAGCGTGTTGCAGAAGTCTTGTCTTTAGGTTGACAAGGAGCTGAAAAAGTTACCTGTGTGGGAAAAAATAGACCAATTCTTCTGATATTGTAAAGGGATACAATGTCGGTTTGAGCTTGTTTGAGTGTGTTGGTGTGACGATTTAAGAGCTTTAGTTTCATTACTGACATTGAGGTTCACTGGAGGGCAGAGGTGTAAAGAGTACCTGAAAATCATACTTGAGTAAAAGTATTACAAGTTAAAACGCACCAATTCCAATATGCCTTGAGTAAAAGTCTTTAAACAGAAGTTGAGTATTTGACTCATTTTGAATGTGGGCTTAAAGATGCACTAGTCATCAACACCGAGACACGTGTTAGTGAAAAGCCAAAACAGTTGATTTGTGAGGTTTTATTTTCTAAAATACAAATCAAATTGTACACCTCAGCACTGCATTATCAAACTCTTCAACATGCCAGAATAGAAGAAAGATCAAAACAGTGAAGCAATCTTTCAAAAGGGGATCTTCAATTAACCAACACAATTACAGTACCATGTCACTTAGCAGTAGAACATTTAGTATTCAATGGAGAAAAGCAAATATAAATAACGATAAAGTAAAACAAAACATTCAGAGCTGACTGTGATTTGATGCACCTCTCAGGGGCAATATTTTTTATTCGACTTCACCTGGTTCTCAAAGTTTCTGGAATTTATTTGAGATCTTTTTGGACTTCAAATGAAGCCAGCAGTGTCACTCACAGGAAGCAGTAGGGGAGTGTTGGGCCTTAGAGACATCTTCAGCAGTGGTGCAAAATGTAATTGGTAACAGTCATTGCCAAAGTACAAGTCGCTTATATCTTTGATACTCAGTAAAACTAGAAAGTAGCCAAAAAATGACTTGAATTGGCACTTCTGTATATAGATACAGCATGTAGATGCTTTAAGTAAAGTTCATTCTTCACATATTCCAGTGATGTTAGGAAGCTGGGGTCAGATTGATGCAGCAAACCTTGAGCATAGAGGGTTAATGGCCCAAGAGTGGCAGCTTGGAATACTGGGTCTTGAACCCCCAACCTTCTAAACAGTAACCCAGAGCCTTAAAAAATGCAGTAGTGCTTCAGTGATAGATTTCTTTATTTTTTTTTACAGATTATTTTTCACTTCAGATGAAGTATACCAGTCGGATTGGATCATTCATTTATTCTATAAACGATTCGAATTGCTTTTACTGATGTACTATTTGTCTCTACATAATTGCCAAATTGTATGAATTGTATCTAGACTTTATTTTCTGTCTTACATTCTCTCAAAATCAAGGTCATTGCTATTCAACACTGCTGGAATGTTTGTGCTTCATTGGTGGTATTATTCCTTGTTAGCTTCCGTACTAAATAGGAGTCTAAAATGATTACAATTCTTTTCTAACTATTGCAGAAATACGCAACTGTGTGTTAAGTTTGATGCCATTTACTACACATTTGTTCTGCTTTATAATGAGAGTGTAATTATTACATCATGGTGCTTTTTTAATAATTATTTTAATCATAATGCTTCTCTGCATCTTCCTAGATGCCACTGAAAGTATTGATGGAATGATTCAGATGTGCTCGATAAGCCGTAATCAGCTATGCATTGCTTGTCCAGGAGCAACTTCAGGCAGCTTTGGTTCACCTATCGAATTTGTAGATTCCAGATGTGTAAAGAGCATCATTCTGGAGGAAAAGAATATCTATCTTACCCTAAAACTTATTAATTACAAGTTAAAAGTCACCAATTCCAATATAACTTAAATTAAAGTCTTTGAGTATCTGATTTGCACAGTATTTAAGTATTTGGCTCATATTGAATGTAGGCTCGGAGATACACTAGTCCTCAACACCAAGACACATGTTAGTGAAAAGCCAAAACCAGTTGATTTGTGAGGTTTTATTTACTAAAATAAAAATCTAACTGTGCACCTCAACACTGCATGGATCAACACAACAGCTTCTACAACATGCCAGAATAAAATAAACAAGTCGGTCAAAAAAAAAAAAAAGGCTTGTTGTTAAGAAATCTTTTAAAAAGGGATCTTCAATTATGGAATAAAATCACAGTATCATGTCAAAAAGTAGAAGAACCTTTAGTATTTAATATACAAATAAAATGTTTCATTTTAGATATAGCAGAACCAAATATTCAGAGCTGACTGTGATTTCATGCACCTTTCATTCTCAGAGAGGAGCAATATTTCTATTCAAATTCAACAAAAGCTGGATTTCAAAGTTTCTGGAATATATTCAATAATAATAATATGTGTTTTATATAGTGCGTTAAAGAAAAAAAATACAAATAAAATGAGTAAATAAACATAAAAAAAGGAAAAGAAAAATCACAAAAGCTATCCCGAAAAAGTGAGTTTTAAGAGCAGATTTAAAAACAGTAAAAAACAACAACAATCAGACTGTCTAATCTTAGTGGGGAGAGAATTCCACAGCCTTGGTGCATGTGAGGAAAAAGTCCGATCACCTATAAAGTGTAAAAAGGTAGTGGGAACAACTAAAAGACAAATAATAATAATATTATATAATAATAATAATTATAATAATTATAATAATAATAATAATAATAATAATAGTCAAATAATGAGGTGCCGTACCAAGTAGGGCATGATAGCTCAGCATTAGAACTTTAAAATCAATCCGGAATCTGACAGGAATTCAATGCAATGACTCCAAAACTGGAGAAATATGATCCCCAGACCTGGTCTTAGTCAGAATCAAGTTCTTTTTGGACTGAAAATGAGGTCAGCAGTGAAAAAAACAGTTTCTTACAGGCAGTGTTGAGCCTTAATGACTTCTTCAGCAGAGGTGCGAAATGTAAATGTTAACAGTGATTGTCATTTCATATATAGTGGAGTAAAAAGTACGTATATTGAAGAAGTAGTAGAAAGTTGCTGATATCGTTGATACTCAGTAAAAGTAGAAAGTAATTTTTTGGCTACTTTCTACTTTTACTGAGTTTTAAAGATATTAGAAACTTTCTACTCAACTACATTTATTATTCAATATATGTTACAAACCCGATTCCAAAAAAGTTGGGACACTGTGCAAATTGTGAATAAAAAAGGAATGCAATCATTTACAAATCTCATAAACTTCTATTTTATTCACAATAGAATATAGATAAAATATCAAATGTTGAAAGTGAGACATTTTGAAATGTCATGCCAAATATTGGCTCATTTTGGATTCCATGAGAGCTACACATTCCAAAAAAGTTGGGACAGGTAGCAATAAGAGGCCGGAAAAGTCTTTTAGGGAAGACCTTGCATTTTCCAACATGACAATGCCAGACCAAATACTGCATCAATTACCGCCATGAGGCTGTGTTGAAAGAAGAAGGATCCGGGTACTGAAATGGCCAGTCTGCAGTCCAGATCTTTCACCCATAGAAAACATTTGGCGCATCATAAAGAGGAAGATGCGACAAAGAAGACCTTAGACAGTTGAGCGACTAGAAGCCTGTATTAGACAAGAATGGGACAACATTCCTATTCCTAAACTTGAGCAACTTGTCTCCTCAGTCCCCAGACATTTGCAGACTGTTATAAAAAGAAGAGGGGACGCCACACAGTGGTAAATATGGCCTTGTCCATCTTTTTGAAATGTGTTGATGCCATGAAATTTAAAATCAACTTCCCCTTAAAATGATACATTTTCTCAGTTTAAACATTTAATGTCATCTATGTTGTATTCTGAATAAAATATTGAAATTTAAAACCGGAAATCAGTGTCTCAGTGTCTCATCTTAAATCATGGTCTTAATATGTATACATTTAAATTTCCTGAATTTTGATGATCACTTCTACATTAATAAAATATCTAAAACTCCCCAAATACCTGCAATTCATATCAGTTGTATCTGTATATTGCTTTCAACAATGGACATTTTCCCCAAAGCATCTTTATAAATAAATAAATAATAATAAAAATCTAACTGTGCACCTCAACACTGCATGGATCAACACAACAGCTTCTACAACATGCCAGAATAAAATAAATTTTCCCCAAAGCATCTTTATAAAAATACATAGATTACAAATATATATTTTAAATTGATACAGTTTAAAATAAAGTTTGCTTTCTTTATTGGTGAGCCAGTGGAAACAGTGGCGAGAAAAATCTCCCTGAGATGGTGTAAGGAAAAGAGAGGAACCAGACTCAAAAGAAAACTCGTCCTCATCTGGGTTACATCGAATGTCCATTCTTTATGATTTCATCATTGTTGGTTATTAACTGTTCACTGATTGACACTTGAATGCAAAACTGTTCATGAAAGTTCTAAACAGATATTAATAACAGTCCAAATCCATTTTTATGGTTCCTGAGTTTAACCCTCCACAATAACCTCATGTATTTCCAGACTGTTCATGTTGAACCATCCTCAGCTAGTGGTCTCCAAGTTATTCAGCACTTCGATATGATATTTTATTAGATAGTGGAATCCTTTACATTTTCTCTTCTCTAACAACCAATTCACAGCTTTTCCTGGGTGTGTGTGGAAATAAGTGATATGAGTAATGCTAAAATGGGCATAGGAGTGAATCCAGGCTCAGGAAATCTGTTTTAATGACAATGAATTGACTTGAAGCATTGTAGCGCCCCCAAAGGCCAGTTAGAATCATTTTTAAGGTCCTCTAAAAAAACTTTAATGAGAATACAAAGTATTCACTAAAATTCAGTGCAATTCTTTCAAATGTGGTCACAATCATTATGTCTAATTTGAGATGTAGTTATTTTATTCCAGCAAGTTCGATTGAGTATCATGCTTTTTTGTGGTATATAATAACAATCAAATTTCAGACTGTCAAAAATGTATCAAGAAATGAATTGCATTCAAAGATAAAAATCTATTTTAGGTTTTTGCCCTTCATTGTATTATTATAATTATTTTTTTATAAAATAGATTCAATATTTTTCCCAATCATCAGGAAAATTCTCCATAATAAAAAGAACATAAAAAAGAAATAAAAAGAACACATAACAAAAAGAACGTAAACATAAACAAAAGGGTTTGTACATTTATTTCAAACAGCATTTATGCAAATGTACACGACTGCTCTACTTTGTTGAAGCAATTGCAAGTTCTTATTTATTTATTTAATCGAATAAAAACCCTAAATAACACTTTTGCTCAATTCTTCAGGCCCCAGAATTAATTTTTTTTAATTCACCGATTTGCTTTTCTTGTTTTAAGTTCGAAGGATTGCATATAAGGACATTTCACATCATTCACCAAGACTGCATTGAGATACAGATCTGGGAAAAGGGTCAAAAATTTGTTATGCTGTAGTGAAAAACACTGGCTTTCACTCAAAGTTCACAATGTTCTAGCTGTACTGGTAAATTGAGAAGAAGGACTTCAATCAAACAGGTGACTTTCTCTTTCGGCTTCTCCCATTAGGGGGCGCCACAGCGGACCATCCGCTTGTTTGTTTTGGCACATGTTTTTAAGCTGGATGCCCTTCCTAACGCAACCCTCCCCATTTATCCGGGCTTGGGACCGGCACTAAGAGTGGCTGGGGTTGGTTTCCTGACCGGGGATCGAACCCGGGCTGCAGCGGTGAGAGCACCGCATCCTAACCACTAGACCACCAGGGACCCCAATCAAACAGGAGACTAAGTCTTCTAAAATCACTCTGACAGAGGTCCACCATGGTGCCGGAAGATCCTGTCAGAAGAACAACCATATTTATATCTGGACGTTTAAGATTAATCATCACCAATGTACAAGGCTAATTCTTAAACTGGAACAAGAATTAAATCAGGTATCAATGAGAAGGTGGTGGCTCAGTGAAAAAGATGTTTTTTTCATTGTGTGGTCATGAATTCAAATCCCAGCAACACCAAGCTGCCACTGTTGGTGTCAAGGCTCATTGAAAACAGAAGTAACAAATTCAATAACAAAGTTAAATCACTAATTCAAAATAATAGTGTGAGTGTAGAATCCAGGGTTGTGATGTCAAAGAATCAGGCTTGATTTTAGCAGAAATTAAATCAGCGGAAACAAAGTCAGACCGTTCCATGGAAGTGCCCAAAAACACAGTAAATGCACAGCCTTTTTGGACTCTTTTCTACAAACTTGATCATTATTTTTTATTGGCTAACTCTTATCTCATCCGCCACCCCAACCCCAACCCCAACTTCAACCTAACCCTAACCCTAGGCCAATGGCATAATGGTATCAGTTCCCATCATCTCAAATTTTTGTATAAAAAAAAATCAAATTGTTTCCCAAGAACTGCAAAAGCATGATCTGTGTCCTGCCCTGTCCATTACCTCTTAATCATCAAGTTACAACACTAAGACACCTGCTTTCTCCCACTTTCACAAAACACCTGCTCCCATCCATCACTGTTTTTGTAATTAAAAGTGTAAAAAATAATTTAGGGTTCTGCCTTGGCTCTTCCATAACCTCCTAACATAGAGTCACCGCAGGTGTTTTAGTCCTTGGCCCAGCCATGACCTCCTACCTGAAGTCACTGCATTAAAACACCTGCTTCAAATAAACTTATGCTTTGTAATCACAGCACATAAAATGTATATATATATATATATATATATATATATATATATATATATATATATATATATATATATATATATATATACACACACACACACACACACATACATATACATGTGCATCTCAATAAATTAGAATATCATGAAAAAGTTGATTTATTTTAGTAATTCAATACAAACTCGTATATTAAATACATAGGGGCTGTGTTCTGAGCCCACTACTCTACTCCCTGTTCACCAATGAATGTGCTCCTCTGCATAACTCCAACATCTTTATCACGTATGCAGATGACACCACCGTGGTCAGCCAGATCAGCAACAAAGACAAATCGGTCTACAGGGAAGAGATCCGAAGCCTGACAGCGTGGTGAGCCAACAACCTGACCCTCAACGCCACAAAGACTAAAGATCTCATTGTGGACTTTCAGAAATCTAACAGCAGAAAGGTAGAGGGGGTCTCCAGCTTTAAGTTCTTGGGAGTTCACATCTCTTAGGATCAGTCCTGGCACCAGAAGACTTTGGTTAGGAAGGCACAATGATGCCTGTACTTCTTGAGGAGTCTTAAGTAAAAGCGCATGTGTCCCCAGGGATTCTAATGAGTTTTTACTGCTGCATCATCGAGAGCATCCTGACCAACTTCAGCACTGTATGGTACGGAGGCTCCACTGTGTGTGAACGTAAACCCTGCAAAGGGGGGGTCAAAATCGGCCAATGCATCACTGGCACCCAACTACATGCTATTGAGCACCTTCACCACAGCAGATGTCTGTGCAGAGCTTACAACATTATCAAGGACTCTTCACATCCCAGTCACAAACAATTTAACCTCCTTCCATCAAGAAGGAGATACAGGAACATACCCACCATCACCCTACTGAACTCTACACTATACCGTTCGATCACTGTACAAACACAGTATATAACTTCTGTACAATTATACATACAATGTACATATTACATATTGTATTTTTTATACTTTTCATTCTCTACACATATTGTGCTTACATCTGCAAAGGTTTCCTGAGCCTTTAAATGGTGCCTCAGTTTGGTTCAGGCTAAACAATCATGGGGGAAGCTGCTGACTTGACAGTTGTCCAGTAGATGATCATTGACCCCCTGCACATGGAGGGTGAGACACAAAAGGTCAGCGCTAAAGAAGCTGCTGTTTACAGAGTTCTCTATCGAAGCACATTAATGGAAAATTGAATAGAAGGAAAAATGTGGTAGAAAAAGGTGAAACAAAGCCCATTCAAGAGATTCACAAAGAGTGGACCGCATCTGGAGTCAGAGCTTTAAGAGCCTCCACACACAGACGTATCCATGGGCTACAACTGAAGCATTCCTCGTGTCGAGCCGCTCCTGAACCAGGGACAACGTCAGAGGTGTCTCACCTGGACAGAGAACAAAAAGGGATGGACTGTTGCTCAGTGGGCCAAAGTCGTCTTTTCAGATGAAAGGAAAGAAAATTTAGCATTTCATTTGAAAATCAAGGTTACAGAGTCTGTAAGAAGAAGAGAGAAGAGGCACAGAATCCAAGTTGCTTGAGCTCCAGTGTAAAGTTTGCACAGTCATTGGTGGTTAGACGAGTCGTGTCATCTGCTGGTGTTGGTCCACTGTGTTTTATCAAGTCCATGGTCAGCAAAGCCGTAGACCAGGAAGCTTTAGAGCTCTTCATGCTTCCTTCTGCTGACCAGCTTTATGGAGATGCTGATTTAATTTTGCAGCAGGATTTGGCACCTGCCCACACTGCCAGAAGCACCAAACGTTGGTTAAATGACCATGGTGTTGGTGTGCATGACTGTCCAGCAAGCTCACCAGACCTGAACCTCATAGAGACGCAAAAATGCAATTGAGCTGAAGGCCACTGTCAAAGAAACCTGGGCTTCCATACCACCTCAGCAGTGCCACAGACTGATCACCTCCATGCCACGCCGAATTGAGGCAGTATTTAAAGCAAAAGGGTATTAACCAAGTATTGAGTACATATACAGTAAAAGAACATACTTTCCAGAAGACCAACAATTCATAAACATTTTTTATTTGTATTGGTCTTATGAAGTTTTTGAGATTGAATTGGTGGATTTTTGTTAAACGTGAGCCAAAATCATCACAATTAAAAGAAATAAACACGTGAAATATATCAGTTTGTGTGTGATGAATCTATAGAATATACAAATTTTACTTTTTGTATTAAATTACTAAAATAATTCAACTTTGTAATGATATTTAAATTGATTGAGATGCACCTGTATATTTAGTGGACTTGTTTATTCAGCTTGCACTTCTTTTTTGTCAATGCTTAGCCTTATAACCTTTACTTTCAACAATGACTGCACATCTCTTCACTGCTATAGCCTTTATATTTATTCACTGTACATATGTTTACATACATATACATATATACAAATATATATATATATATTTACATGCTGTGCATATACTACATCTTTATCTGCATTTGTCAATTTGCACAATTGCTACTATTTGCACTTCTGGTGGATGCTAAACTGCATTTCGTTGCTGTGTACCTGCACTGTGCAATGACAAAGTTGTTTGTGTGTGTGTGTGTGTGTGTGTGTGTGTGTGTGTGTGTGGGTCTGTCCTGATGCCCAGGCAAATACACTGCTCAAAAAAATGGGGAAAAAAAAGGGAACACTTAAACAGCACATCCTAGATCTGAATAAATGAAATATTCTTACTAAATACTTTGTTCTTTACATAATTGAATGTGCTGACAACAAAATCACACAAAAATGATCAATGAAAATCAAATTTATTAACCCATGGAGGCCTGGACTTTGAGTCACACTCAAAATTGAAGCGGAAAAACACGCTACAGGCTGATCCAACTTTGATGTAATGTCCTTAAAACAAGTCAAAATGAGGTTCAGTAAAGTGTGTGGCCTCCACTTGCCTGTATGACCTCCCTACAATGCCTGGGCATGCTCCTGACGAGGTGGCGGATGGTCTCCTGAGGGATCTCCTCCCAGACCTGGACTAAAGCTTCCGCCAACTCCTGGACAGTCTGTAGTGATGTCCCAGATGTGCTCAATTAGATTCAGGTCTGGGGAACGGGCGGACCAGTCCATAGCATCAATGCCTTCGTCTTGCAAAAACTGCTGACACACTCCAGCCACATGAGGTCTATCATTGTCTTGCATTAGGAGGAACCCAGGGCCAACTGCACCGGGATATGGTCTCACTGGGGGTTTGAGGATCTCATCTCGGTACCTATTGGCAGTCAGGCTACCTCTGGCGAGCACATGGAGGGCTGTGCGGCCCCTTCAAAGTAATGCCACCCCACATCATTACTGACCCACATCCAAACCGGTCATGCTGGAGGATGTTGCAGGCAGCAGAATGTTCCCCACGGTGTCTCCAGACTCTGTCACGTCTGTCACATGTGCTCAGTGTGAACCTGCTTTCATCTGTGAAGAGCACAGGGTGCCAGTGGCAAATTTGCCAATCTTGTTGTTCTCTGGCAAATGCCAAACGTCCTGCACGGTGTTGGGCTGCAGAACCACTCCTTTATTGGGGGTGTCTTGCTAATTACCTATAATTTCCACCTGTTGTCTATTCCATTTGCACAACAGCATGTGAAATTGATTGTCAATCAGTGTTGCTTCCTTAGTGGGCAGTTTGATTTCACAGAAGGGTGATTGACTTGGAGTTACATTGTGTTGTTTAAGTGTTTCCTTTCTTTTTTTGAGCAGTGTATATTCTATTCACATACTGGGGTTTAATGTATCTCTCATACCTTGGTGACAAAACACTGTTTCCTGCAGGTAGAGTCAAAGGTATTTGGGATTGTTCAGTCAGGGATTGGTGACCCAGAGGTGCACAAAGCAGGCTAGATTTGGTATGGAGGGAAAAATTGTCAGACAATATGAAGAAAAAACCTTGTGGGGAACCGATAGTGAAGATCCCTTGATAAGGTTCTGGTAACACAGGACTTCATCAGTTGTCTAAAAATTAATGCAGAACTGTTTGTAGCAATTGTAATCCTAACCCACCATAGATTGGTTTCCAACTGAAGCGATCTCCATCCAGAAGCATCAGATTGGATCAGGCAGATCCAGGAAGCAGAAGGGAACAGGATAAATGGAATCTCAGGAGAAGCAGAGCCAGAATGAGAGAATTACAAAGGACAATTGCGAGCAGAGTGCAATCAGGGATCTTCTGGGAAATTAGTGTGGGAAGGGGGGAATAAAACACAGCTCTGCCCCCTGCTGGACACTTTATGATTTTAAAGTACCAATAAATAGCCTGCACTATTTAAATGAAGAAGGCCAGCAGACCATAAAAAGCCAAAAGCTTGCTGAGGTATTTTATTATGTCAGTCGAAATATTTTATAATCAGTGCAAAATAAAGGGTAAAGATAAAGATAAAGGGGCGTGTCTTCTGGTTCTACTAAAGTTATGCTACATCCTGGACAACTGAAGCTTGTGTATAGTCGTACTGTGACCTCCAGAACAGCAGTTTCTGAGATGAACGAAAGCTTTAATCTACATATTTAATCTACATATGCTATAAATTTTATAATTTGCTATTCTACATGAAACACAGTGATGCACAGTGTACAACATGCCTCTTTGATTGTTACAGTTGAGAAAAAATAGGCCACTTTGGTATTAAAGTGTATTATAAGGTCACCATTTGGATCATTTTATTTATACCTGGGTTATGATTGAGTTTGACCTAATATATTCAAATACCTCAGAGGAAATATTCATATTCTCAAAGCTGCCAGGAGCAGGGTTCAGAATCCAGATATACGGATGACTGGTTAATTGCAGCAGTTGATATCATTCTCACAGTATATAAAACAAATGCTGAATCACTTACTGTCTCTCTGCTTCAGAGTGAATCATTTGGAAAACTATTTCATTAAGATGAGCGGAGTTTAGTAAAACGTCCATGCACACGTCGGTCGCATTCGATCTGTCAGAGAGCGCAGTAGATCACATGCTTATTAGTACAGGGTCTAATCAGATCAGCTAAGAATCAGATACTTTGAAAAGTAGATTTGATCTCAACACCTCAGCCCTGTTAGCCCAACCTCGAAATAATCTTTCCCTAATGAACAAGTGCTCAATAGATGAAATGGTCTTTTCCAGATTTCTGTTAATGGAAATGAATGTCAACAATGATGGAACTGTAATAAATGGACATTCGTTGTCACCCGGATGCGGATGGTGTCCTTTATAGTCTGGTTCCTCTCAAGGTTTCTCCCTTAAACTATCTCAGGGAGGTTTTTTCTTGCCACAGTCACCACTGACTCGTTCATTAGTAATAAACGTACAATTATCTCATAGACTTAAATGGAGAGTTATCCAGGCTAATACTAGTAAATTATCGCATGCCACAAGGTTCAGTTCTAGGACCCCTGCTTTTCACAATATACATGCTTTCCTTAGGAAATATTATTAGAAGCCATGGAATTAGCTTCCACTGTTATGCTGATGATACCCAGCTATATATCTCATCTAAACCAGGCGATACAGCTCAATTAGCTCGCGTAACTGAGTGTATTAAAGAAACAAGAGATTGGATGACCCATAACTTTCTACTATTAAATTCTGATAAGATGGAGATTTTGCTCATCGGCCCAAAAACCAGTACACAGAAGCTCCAGCATCTCAACCTGCATTTAGACGGATGTACTGTAACCACTAGTTCAACAGTAAAAGACCTGGGAGTTATTTTAGACAGCGACCTATCTTTTAATAATCATATCAACCAAGTTACAAAAACACCCTTCTTTCACCTTAGAAATATTTCTAAGTTAAGAAACATGTTGTCTATATCTGATGCAGAGAAGCTCGTCCATGTGTTCATGACCTCCAGAATAGACTACTGTAATGCGTTACTAGGTGGATATCCTGCATCATTAATAAACAAGCTTCAGTTAGTTCAGAATGCGGCAGCAAGAGTTCTCACAAGGTCAAGAAAATATGATCACATAACCCCGATCTTATCGTCCCTGCACTGGCTTCCTGTTAAGTTTCAAATAGACTTCAAACTACTGCTTTTTACTTATAAAGCACTAAATGGTTTAACTCCCATGTATCTCTCCAGTCTTTTAACACACTACAATCCGCCACGCTTCCTGAGATCTCAAAACTCTGGGCTTCTAGTAGTTCCTAGAATAGCAAAGTCCACTAACGGTGGTAGAGCTTTTTCACATTTAGCTCCTAAACTCTGGAATAGTCTTCCTGACAGTGTTCGTGGCTCAGACAAACTCTCCCAGTTTAAGTGCAGATTAAAAACATATCTGTTTAGCAAAGCCTACACATAACATACATTACATCATAACCTTGTGCTCCAGAACATCTGATCACATCACATTATCAACTTGTGTTTGTTAATATCATGAACAGCAGCTACGCTAATTCCTCTCCACTGCTTCTCTTTTCTCCCCATCCCGAGGTTGGCCAGCTCCAGTCACGTCTCACCTCATGAAGATTATGGACCTTTGAAGAAGTAGATGCCGAACTCGCAAACATCCCAAACCATCTAGAGACGTACCAGTGCCAATTGGATCCCGCTACATGTGTGGAGTTTTGACATTGGACCTCCTGGAGTGTTTAAAGGCTCTGGCATGGAGAAGCTGGTGCTGGATCTGTGATGATCACAGATGTTGAGCTCAGTAGCTCCTAGTTTTATAACCATAATGACTGTAGAAAGAACATTACTTACAATTAAACCCACACTATATGAATGCCTGATCATAAGATTAATATGAGCTGCTTTTTGAATATCCCAATCCACATTTAGTCCCTATTTACTGTTATTCTATCCTCCACTCTTCTGGGAAGATGTTCAGAGAAGATGTGTGTTAACCCACTGATAATGCAAAGTCAGGTACTGTGTAGATGAATTGAGGAGGCCTGGGGTGTAGTCAGCATTCCAATTCACCTCAAAAGTGTTTAATAGGGTTATGGAGCTCTACAGGAGGTGATCTTCCACTCCAACCCATCTAAAGCATATGTTCATGGAGCTGGCTTTGTGCACAGGGGTATGGTCATGCTGGAACAGGTATTGGACCTCCAAGCTCAAGTGAAGGGATTCTACCACATCCAGAGACATTCTATAGAACTGAGCACCTCTGACTTTGTCCTTTTGATCGACTCATGTGCTGTGGTTTGTTTGTGTGATGCAAAATAAACCTAGAGGTTACAAACAAGTGTGTAAACTGAAGAACCATTTCGGAGCCCAAAGAAGTAGACATCCAAATAAATTCCCCGAGAAATATAATCCTGTTTTTTCTGTATTTGATTCAAAACACAATGTGTCCATGCATAAAATACGACAAAGGTCTGCTAACATTTGTTTTGTTTTTTTTGTTGCTTTACATTACAGTTACACAAAAAAACCTGCTCCGATATCAGTTCCACATCCTGTGAATTTTTATTATGTCATTATTATTGCTTTAATTACCATGGCTACCGGTTTAGACACCAGCTAAAATAATAGATTATAACGCAATTAATATTCCTTAAAATAAAATAAAAAAAGGACCGACTGTGGTGATAAAGTGGCACCTAAAAAAAATTGCACTAAAATCTCCTAGCTGTTAAACTCCCACTCACCAGAAATAATAAAAAATATATAATCATACAATACTTGTTATTATTAATACGCCACAATCATTAAAAAAAAAAAAAAAAAAAAAAAAAAAAGGAATGGAATGGAATGGGGAAAAAAAAAATAAAAGTTCCGGTTTAAGTCCTGCAGAGGGCAGAGGTGGTAAGAAACACTTGGAGCTCCGATTTGCCACAATGAAAAAGGAATGAAAAGAAGGAAAACTGATCACTTTAGCATGTTGTTCTTCCTTTTAAGATTGCTCAAACTAAACAAAAGGCGGCAAAGGAAGGAGGGATGTATGGGGGGAATAAAGGTAATGGCAGGGTTGTTAAGCAAGAAAGAAAGAAAGGGGGAAAAAAAAAAAGAAGAAAAAAAGCACACCAGTCTTCTATTTTCCTTGTTTTGAAGGCATTGTGGTTTTTCTTTCTTTTTTTTTTTTTTTGGTAGGTCTTCTTTAGAAAGACTGGTTATTAGTCAAGAAGAGAGAGAGAGAGAGAGAGAGAGAGAGAGAGAGAGAGAGAGAGAGAGAGAGATAGAGGGAGAGAAAGAGAGAGAGAGAGAGAGAGAGAATGTCAGCATATTACCACACAAACCACTCAATTTTGTAAAACTAAAGGCACTGTCTGAAGGCCTCCCATTTTTCTCCCGGTCAACTTGTTCCCACATTTTCATTTATAAGAGAATGCAGCGTTTCTTGGGTTTGGTCTCAGGAGGCTCCAGCGCAGCCAAGATGGCTTCATCAAAGACATTCTTCAGTCCTCTCTGTATGGAGCAACAGAAAGAGATGGAGAAAGTATGTGAACACTATATACAATGAAACTCTTATCTTATACATACTTTTTTTTTTTCATGGAAAAACTAATCCTTACTGCAATTGAGTCAAACAGTATTTAAACAGTAATAAGATAAAAGACCTTTGCTTGAATACTTAGTGAGAATACCATTATTTAAGTATTTTCTGAGTAAAAGCTTTTTCTGTTGCCTTTGAGTGCATCATGTCATCATATCTATAGGGTTCTTTACTGTGTAGTAGGAAAGCATGAGTAGCCTCGAGTGTCTATATATACTTAAGTGCCTTCTGACTTCTAACGCACGGCTTAAATAAATCTAGATGTTCATTTCCTGTTCTGTCTCAAGAGAGATGCAGCTCTACCTCTGCCATGTTAATCTATAATCTATGTGACTCCCAGGACACGCCTCGGCCTCTGTAGTGTTGTTTTTAAAGAATCGCCAAATTGCTTTGCTTGACTGCACTGGTTACTTTATTCTGATCTATGTGTACGGGATATGTGCATATCACCTAAAATAAAATTTATGCGGTTTGCTGATTATAGTGTAAAAATATAAATACAACTGGAGAAAGAGTTTTTTTTCTGTATGTCCACACCTGTGTGAGGGCAGAGCACTCCACATATTTCACTGCTCTGAGGTCTCTGGCCAGTTTGTCCCCGCTCTCGGGCGACAGTGGACGCTGTTTGTTCTTGGCGAGTTTCTCCACCGTGTTACTGTCATCTCTCAAGTCGACCTGCGTACCAACCAGCAGGAATGGGGTTCGGGGACAGTGATGGGAGATCTCTGGTACCCACTGTATGAGAAATGACAAGAGCAAAAGATGTGTCTCGAAGTCGCAACGGAAAATCACACACGATGCCATTCAAACATTTTTATGCGATAAGTAATCATTCTATCTAACTATATAAAAATACATTTGATTTTACAATAAATAAAAATATGCATTGATTGCACACTAACCTTTTCTCTGACGTTCTCAAAAGAGGAGGGCGAGACAACAGAGAAGCACACGAGAAAAACGTCTGTCTGAGGGTAGCTCAGGGGCCGTAGTCTGTCATAGTCCTCTTGGCCTAAATGGAGAAAATGTTAACGACAATGCAACAATTAGGAGATGGAGAAGGTCTATGGGATTGGATCTGACTACGTTCACCTCTGTTTGTTAATTCAAAGTGACTAAACAGTATGAAAACTCCTAGTCTTTTATGTTTTAGACACTTGCATGTTCCTTTTGTTTCTATGCAACAAACTCTACAGCAAAAAAACAACATAAGGAACGGACACTGAATGGAAGAAAGTTCTGTGGAGAGATGATGTTAGCAGACTGCCTCGCCCCCACAGTCTAACATGGACGGGGTGTAATGGTTTGGGGTTGTTTTGGAGCAGGGAAAACTGGAGACTTATTCTGGGTGAAAGGAACCAATATGGCAACCATTCCATACTTCAACAACATGCAGTTCTCTCTGGACTGCAGCTCATTGGAACTGACTTTACCATACAAGACAATGACCAGAAGCATTATTTAGAGTCGGTTGGAGTGTTATCTATAATAGAACGGCCTGCCCAGTCACTGCACCTAAATCCTACTGATTTGCTCTCGGATGAACTGGATCACGAGAAAGAAATATCCAGTGAGATTAGTAAAGAACATCTTTGGCAAGTTTTCCCAAGAGGCACGACAAAGAAATGCAGCTGAATGTTTGGAGAAACGAACTGTCCGGATGCTGATTTATTATGCTCAGGGAGGAAAATCTGTGCATTTACATATTTGTTTTGTCAAATCAAAACTTTGTACTGTTACAGTACCTGGTCTGTTGCATAGAAACAAAAGGAACATGCATGTGGGTCTCAAAAACCATAAAAGACATGGTAAAAATTCCCATGCTGATTGACTAAAAGGTTGAGTAAAACCTTGTTAAAACACTGTACATTTGAAAATCCTATCTGCTTAGTAACCATAAGAACTACAGTAATGCTCTTATTTAGAAAAGCAGCTTTGATAGAACAACCATTCCCTCAAGTTTCTTTCCCCCAGAACACTATGTGGAAAAAGAGGATTAGACCTAACCTAAAAATAAATCAGCGCTAAGAGGTTTTTCAATTTATATCTAACTGTGTACTACATTTGATTGCTTTTTGTTTATAAAGAATCTAACTGTAACTTGCGTGATCAAAAGTACAGTCATCCCTCGATTTATCGTGGTTCGAACCTCGTCCCACTTTAATGCGATTTTTAATTTGGCACATAACTATTTTGATTCGCAAAAGGTTCGGATTTCAGTTCGTCATAAGACATGAGTAGCCTATTTATTGGTTGTAGTATCCTCCGACGTCAGGGGGGAAAAAAAGAGGGCGGAGTTGAAGACATGCGTCACCAGATTTAGCTAATGAGAATAAAGAATGCAGTGACGGATACCTTTAACTCCGCCCCTTTTTAAAGTCATAGGACACACAAAACCAGGCAGAGAATCTATGCATAGACTACGCTTCAGTACTGTACTACAGTACTCACTATAAATGTGATATTTCTACACATTTACACAAAATTCATCTTACTTTATTCTTGCAAGTGTTTTCTGTGTGCGTTTAAAGAGTGGGGGAGGGGGAAGCATTTTTAGTGTGGGGTCCATTTATCAACTACATTTTCCACGGTCGGTTTTGGGACGTAACTACCGTGATAGACGGAGACGACTGCACCTGCTGATTTTTAACATCTGATTACTGAACCTTATACACTACATGAACAAAGACTTATGGCCACCTGACCATAAGATTGGCGTGAGATTTATGAACAATCCAATATCACTTTTAGTCCCCATTTACTGTTATAACCACCTTAATTCTTCTGGGAAGATGTTCCACTAGATTCTGGAGTGTGCTTATGGACATTGGTGCTCACTCAGATTGTTAGTGAAGTCAGGGGTTCAGTGGGGTTATAGAGTTTTATAGCAGCCAACTCAAGATCTTCATGAAGCTGGCTTTGTGCACAAGAACATACTGGAACAGGTTTTAAGTCTCCTAGTTCATCCTATAGAATTGGATGTCTCCAACTTTATAGTAACATTTTGGGCAAGAACCACATATGGCTGGAAAAGGGGTCAGGTCAGGTGTCCCAATACCTTTGTCCACATAGTGTCTATTTACTGTCCACTTTATTAAGAAGTACAAGAAAGAAGAGGAACAGTGACCCTGGCGAGTTTCAGTTACGTTCCTTCATTATTCTGACACTTGCTGCGAACTTCAACTGAAACCTCTGACCTCTTTCAATATCATTTAATGCTTTAGGCTGTTGCCTGACTGGACAGTTGCATGAAGGATCAGGGGTAGACATGTATCTATTAAAGAATAGGACCTAAATTAAGCCATGCTTGCATATTTGGCACAAGTATCTTAAATAACAAAGTTTGTGCAACTAAAATAAAATAAAGCACTAACGGTATTTGGGGATTAAAGCTGGAAGTTTTGTCTGAAAATATAATGAGGTCTTCATGTGCCCCATTTCGGTGTAACTAGTAATCAAGAGTAGAGAAATCGGAGGCAGCTATTTACCTGCTGTGTCAAAAAGGCCAAGTGTGTATGGCTCTCCTCCAATCATCACAGTGACTGCATAGTTATCAAATACCTGTAATAAGAACAAAAACAAGAACACACACACACACACACACACACACACACACACACACACACACACACACACACACACACACACACACATACACACACACACAATCATGTTAACATACATAAAAAGAACACAATCCTCTTTTCACTCCATTAATTATAAAAATTCGAACATTTAGTGAACATGAGACACAAATTTAACAGAATCTGATAAAATGTTTAGTATTATTTTAATATTCTACCATTTTCTCACTGATCATCTAATACCCAATTCTTGACCCAACCAAGTCATCACCTTCATCGCATTCCTAGACCTCAAATTTGCGATTAGACAACAGAATTTTAGTTTTCCATTATAATATACGGCTCAAAGCTTTTGGGTTCCTCTTCAGTCTTTACTTAAATAAAATAGAAATATAACTTGATTTAATTATGTTCAGAACGTTTTCTACGTGTCAGAAAAGATGTACATGTGATTCTCAATAAGTTGCATCCAAGACGGGTTTTCCAGAAGAAGGTGATCAATACAATCGAAAGAAAAAATGCCTGTTCTGCCTGTTATGTGGCCATGTTGAACAAAAACCCTCGCAACCCGCAGGTCACAGGTGAGGTTTTGTATCTTTCACTTCCCCCAGTGATCTCCCAACGGTTATAGTACTTTAATTTATTACTGAACTACATACTTCATGTTGGAAACTTTCAGAATTTGATTAGATTTTGTACAAAGTTTAAGAGACAAGTTGGGTTCTGTTTTCATTTACAGTCTCTTCCAAAAGTACTGGAGCAGCAAAGGCGGTTATTTTATTTTTATGCACTGAAGAACCAAACTGAACACCAAAGTTTCACATTAAGATCTTAGAACATGGCCTATTAGGTACACCTACAATTTAGCTGAACAAAAGTATTGGAACAGAACTGCACTTTTGTTGCATTGGGTGATCATCACCAAATGGTTGCAAATGGGTCCAAATTGTTTTTTTTTTTTGTGATACTTTTCGTTAGTTCTTCATCCTTTTTTTTCTGTATCCTCCCTTCTCATCTTCAGGAGGAGAAATGTTTGAGTTAAGATCTAATGACTGACCTGGTCAGTCTAAAACCATCCACTTATTCCAAATCCTTTTACGATCCACTCCCTGACTGAAACAATTAGTTTATTGACTAATGGCACATTACTGGGCGAACCTGAATTCTGCGCTGGTTTTAAAACTGCAGCTTCACTTTGAGCTTTTATTTAATCATGATATGGCCACTGCACAGTCTGACAAGTATCCGAAATAAAAATCACCCCTTTCTCTTAATTCCTTCCCTCGAATAAATAACTTTCTTTCAGCTATTCCCATTAGGGGGCGCCCCAGTGGATCCTCCGCATGTTTTGATTTGGCACATGTTTTCACGCTGGATGCCCTTCCTAACGCAACCCTCCCCATTTATCCGGGCTTGGGACTGGCACTAAGAGTGGCTGGGGTTGGTTCCCTGACCGGGGATCGAACCCGGGCCGCAGCGGTGAGAGCACCGCATCCTAACCACTAGACCACCAGGGACCCCCTTCCCTCAAATAAATATGAATGCTTTATTTAAAATACTTTATTTGAGGTGGTTTGGACATGTGCAGAAGACAGACATGGGGTATATCGGTAGGAGAATGTTGAAGATGGAGCCACCAGGAAGGAGGAAAAGAGGAAGACCAAGGAGGAGGTTTATGGATGTGGTGAAGGAAGACATGCAGGTGGATCCCTGATGGGAGAAGCCCAAAGAGGAAGAAGATATTTAAGAGACTTTATGCTTTATTAAGCACCACTGCCTGTTTAAAATACAAAATGGATGCAAAAACACACCACACATTTCTATTTGATGCATATTTTTTTCCTCTTCATTTTTGTGGACTGTAACATCAGTGTTATACCAAGTGAATCCACCTGCATGTTGATGGGACTAAAGTCTTTCGTTTGGACAGTTGTTTGCTGGAACTATTGGTGAAAATCCATACCGTTATACAGAACGAAATGGAGCTCTTGTGGTGAATCACCGACATCTTTTTATTTCATTTTGGATGTAACTGTTTTAATTTAGTTTGATTATTACTTTTTGTTAGAGTTTGAATTTGTCTTATTTACCTCAATATTTATTAACAATATTATAAAATTTATTTTTTTTAATTGAAATTTTATTAAATTAATATTATTTAAAAAAAAATGTTTTCCTATAAAATTGATTTATTTCATTTAGCACAGATCCATCTAGTTATTGACGTACGGGTCGGCCTCTAGTTATTGACGTACGGGTCGGCCTCTAGTTATTGACGTACGGGTCGGCCTCTAGTTATTGACGTACGGGTCGGGATCTAGTTATTGACGTACGGGTCGGGATCTAGTTATTGACGTACGGGTCGGCCTCTAGTTATTGACGTACGGGTCGGGCTCTAGTTATTGACGTACGGGTCGGCCTCTAGTTATTGACGTACGGGTCGGGCTCTAGTTATTGACGTACGGGTCGGCCTCTAGTTATTGACGTACGGGTCGGGATCTAGTTATTGACGTACGGGTCGGCCTCTAGTTATTGACGTACGGGTCGGGATCTAGTTATTGACGTACGGGTCGGCCTCTAGTTATTGACGTACGGGTCGGGATCTAGTTATTGACGTACGGGTCGGCCTCTAGTTATTGACGTACGGGTCGGCCTCTAGTTATTGACGTACGGGTCGGCCTCTAGTTATTGACGTACGGGTCGGGATCTAGTTATTGACGTACGGGTCGGCCTCTAGTTATTGACGTACGGGTCGGCCTCTAGTTATTGACGTACGGGTCGGGATCTAGTTATTGACGTACGGGTCGGCCTCTAGTTATTGACGTACGGGTCGGGATCTAGTTATTGACGTACGGGTCGGCCTCTAGTTATTGACGTACGGGTCGGGATCTAGTTATTGACGTACGGGTCGGGATCTAGTTATTGACGTACGGGTCGGGCTCTAGTTATTGACGTACGGGTCGGCCTCTAGTTATTGACGTACGGGTCGGGCTCTAGTTATTGACGTACGGGTCGGGCTCTAGTTATTGACGTACGGGTCGGCCTCTAGTTATTGACGAACGGGTCAGCCTCTAGTTATTGACGTACGGGTCGGGATCTAGTTATTGACGTACGGGTCGGGATCTAGTTATTAACCGGATTTAAGTCATGACCTCTAGTCCAAATGTGGCATATTCTTAATATCTGTGATAAGAGATTAATGTCATTGTAACACAAATGCAAATATTACACAACCATCATTGTACCAAACTTCTCATACAAACTAATATGTACACTTTCCTGAAAACCCACACAAGCCTGAACCTGCGCATTTAAATGTAGATATTTATCACTAAACCCATATTTATGCAGTAAAACCGTGGAATATTTTGGGAGCTCTTGGAGGTTGTTATGAGCACTTTAGAACAAAATGTTGTGACTTTTTATTAGCTTGTTAGAGTCGTATAATCAGCTAGTGTTCCATTTAAATAGTGTGTAAGATACATTATTCATATAAACTCTTTTCTACAATGGCTTATGGCTGAAATTGAACACTTTTGCATTCCAGTGTCCACTTGATAACCTCAACAATGATGAATGGACCTTCTGTGTCACCCAGATAAGGATTGGATCCATTTTCAGTCTGGTTCCTCTCAAGGTTCTCGCTCAGGAAGTCTCGGGGAGTTTGGCACAAATGGCACAAGCTTTCTTTGTCTTAGAATGTAGAGAAATAAAGGAGGATTTCACTTCCAGCTGTTTGGCCAGAGTTTCTAAAAGTTCTCAGTATGCAGAAAGCTTCTACACCTTTAGAGGACAATTAGGACGCCTGGGATTACAGGGAACACAGTGGAAACTCTTATCCATACCGTCTGATCTGGCACAAAATGGGTGTTGTCCATGTACACAAACAACAAAATGTGCTGTGACAAGACAAAAGAAAGGCAAGTTTGGTCACACCAGGTACATGTAGAAACTCATCTGTCTGTAAAAACAGCTGGTTCCTACTGTTAATCACACCACTGGAGAAACTGCTCATGTCAACTGCTCTAGAAGGTCCCACTCGCACTACTCACTTCAGCTTTTTTTTTTTCTTTAAGGTCGACTTCCTCTCTTTGACTACTCTGTTCTTTTTCACAACTCAATGACTTGTATGTCTTGCAGTGCAGCGTTCCATCTGAGAAAGCGAACCGTTTCTTGCACTTACCGTAGGCACGTATTCTGAAGGGAACTTGTTGGTTGTGTAGGAGATCAATAAGCAGGTCTTTCCCACTGCACCGTCTCCCACCACCACACATTTTATGGTCTGCATCTGAGCAAAAAAAGAAATGAAGAATGAAACGAGAATGATTTCAGAATGAATCGACTACTTTGACAAAACTATGCAGTCGGAATGCATGCGAATGCACATGGACAATAAGAACGAGTTAAAGCGATGAAGAGTGTTATTGTATTTACATGTCCTGTGACCAGTAAGGACCAGTTGTGACACATTCTGGCGAAACCTGCAATACAACAGGGCCTGCTGTCGACCACACCACTGCCTCGAACTGCCGTGTTTAGAATATAAATTGTGTCATGTTGAAGCAAAGTAAATATTAGGAAGTTTTAGACAGGTGTGGAAACATGCTGGAATGTAAAAATGCTTTAAAAATTAGAAGTGTTTCTTTCTATCAATTAACTCAAAGGAAAGTCAATGAACAGAAGGAAAATCCAAGTCAAATCAATATACTTCAAGGTACAATTAAATACAGTTTTTTGAAGGAACCTGGCAAATAGGTTGTTCCAAACATCTTGGAAAAATAACCACAAAACTTCTGTGAATGTAGGCTGCCTCAAATCCTTCCTTCTCTTCATGTAATCCGACTCGATGTTGAGATTAGGATGAGATATCTGTTCCAGTACTCCATCTATTCTGAAGAGACTTCTTAATGGCATTAGCTGCATGTTTGGGGTTGTTGTCCTGCTGCAGAATAAATTCAGGGCCAATCAGAGGCCTCGCTGATGGTTTTGCTCTTATGATGGATAGCACCGAGGCCACATGACCAACTCTCCAACTCTTTTTGCAGAAATGCAGCCCCAATTTTGGTGGAAACCTCCACCATGCTTCACACACTCGTTATTGTACCGTTCTCCAGCCTTCTGATGAACAATTTGCCTTCTGCTTCAGCCAAATATCTCATCGTTGACTCTTTTGACCATTTTTCTGCACCCCACTTCCTATGTTTTTGTGCATAGTTAAGTGATGACCACTTCTGGCCAGACGTTTCCAGACATTGCATTGGTGCACCTGGGTCCCACTGGTTTCTGGCAGTTATTTGCTGATGGCACTGCTAGAAATCATGTCAATGTCAAAGCAAAGTAAGCCTGATGTGCCCGTCAATCGCTGCATTAAATATCCTTGGTTGACCTACGGTCTTTAACATCACCCGTTTCTCTGTGCTTTTTCAAAACAGCTTGAACAGCACATCTTAAGACCTTGGGGCTCAGGGAAAGACCTTGATTATACAGTAGAGCTACCTTGTGTATTGTTGCTATGCTCAGCCATGAGCACACCCTCACCTCAGTAGCAGAGTTCGGCTGTTCCTCACTCAGTTTCAAGCCTCCAACACAGCAGTTTCGGTTAATATCCAGGTTTCAACCGACATATGAAATGGTATCACTGGTTCATCAGACACTTGCCTCTGATCTTACAAAATCCATGACATTGTCCAAGTGGACAAATTGTGCAAAAGTGAGATCTGAAAAGGTGGTGACATCAAATATGGATTTGACTTGGATGTTTATTCTGCTCGCTCACTTTGCAGTTTGTAAAGTGATACAAAAATAAATAACCTTGTGTGTGTGTGTGTGTGTGTGTGTATATATATATATATATATATATATATAAAATCAGAGTACAGACCAAAGGTTTGGACACACCTTCTCATTCAAAGAGTTTTCTTTATTTTTATGACTATGAAAATTGTCACACTGAAGGCATCAAGGGCTATTTGAGCAAGAAGGAGAGTGATGGGGTGCTGCGCCAGATGACCTGGCCTCCACAGTCACCGGACCTGAACCCAATCGAGATGGTTTAGGGGTGAGCTGGACCGCAGAGTGAAGGCAAAAGGGCCAACAAGTGCCAAGCATCTCTCGGGGAACTCCTTCAAGACTGTTGGAAGACCATTTCAGGTGACTACCTCTTGAAGCTCATCAAGAGAATGCCAAGAGTGTGCAAAGCAGTAATCAAAGCAAAAGGTGGCTACTTTGAAGAACCTACAATATGACATTTTTCAGTTGTTTCACACTTTTTTGTTATGTATATAATTCCATATATAATTCCACATGTGTTAATTCATAGTTTTGATGCCTTCAGTGTGAATCTACAATTTTCATAGTCATGAAAATAAAGAAAACTCTTAGAATGAGAAGGTGTGTCCAAACTTTTGGTCTGTACTGTGTATATATATATATATATATATTTTTTTTTTTTTTTTTACGCATTCTTACTTTTACAGCACTTTTTCACACCTGTCTAAAACTTTTGCACAGTACTGTATGGTTAAGATTCACTGATTCGCATTGGTGCACCAGCATAAAAGTTAACGATGTGATGCATCCAATTAAAAATAAGTGGACATCAGATGCAAGTTGGCATTTGTAACGAGGCGCATCGTTTTTAAACATAATTATTAGTAGATGCGCTGTACTTTTAAAATTTAGAAACTGACCAATAATTTGTGACCACTATTTTATACCTCGATTGATTTCTCTTCCGCTAAACTGTTACTCGAGAGCGTTCTCTCAGAGACCGAGGCGTGTCCCGAGAGTCACATAGAATACAGATTAACATGGCAGAGGTAGAGCTGCGTCTTCCGTGCGACAGATCGGGAACATTTTTTCATTTTTATTGAATATTTTTTTGCACTGCAAAAGCCTGTTTGTGAAAGGGCCATGTGTTCAAAGTCAGAAGGCACCTAAATAAATTAATGATTTGCTGTCTGTCTGAATCGAAGAAATAAAAGCGAACAATCTGCACAATATTGAATTGCAGAACATATTTTTCCCATTGCATTAAATCAAATAGATATAAATTGGTACTTAATAACACAGTGAGAGGACAAGGTAATAAAAAACACCAGATCCATGAAAACCACAGCTCTTTCCCGTACTCTGTGTGTGTGTGTGTGTGTGTGTGTGTGTGTTTGCGCGTGCGCGCGCGGCTGATCAGAAACCCAGTTCTTCCTGCACTTCCGCATAACTAGCCGGGCTTCCTTCTAGTCAACAGGAAAGCTCTCAACTCATTGACCTGCAGATCATCAGAAATTAAATAGTCTACACATTCAGCTCTCAGGATTCCTGAGAAATACCGATTTTTTCCTCCATGTTCCTCCTGACAATCTAAATTCTGACTGTCTTCTACATTCGACCTGAACTCTTGACCCAATTAGAAGTTTCCTTCACCCCCAGCTTGATACCAAACTCCACACAAACACTGGATTAGATATAAAATTTGTTTAATTTCTTCGAATGAATTCAATCGAAAAAATAAACCCCCTCACTATGTTTGAGATTTGGTCTTGTTAGCAGACTGCTAGCTAGTAGACAGGAAGTAAAGCAGGCCAACACAGAACTTCTCGCCTGCTAAGCAGAAAATCCTCACGAACGGACTTATTAAACCTAAAATTTAATTTTTTGCCTTCAAAAACGCTCGGGTTCAATCCAAAAAAGTCGAAATAATATGATATATTTCGAAGAAAGAGACTTTTGACAGGATGAGGAAACTTCAACCAGAAGCGAGTTAGCAAAGCGAAACTAGCCGAAACAACCGAGTAAATAAAAACAAATACTGAATCACATTCTTAGGTCAAACTAAATCTAATATAATATGATAAACCTGGTTTTGTCGTTATAAACTATATATATTGTGTCTGAGGAAATGAAACGATTATAAATCTCAGCTCACCTTTGATTCTCGGCTGCTGTCGAAGGAGATCACATCCGGGTACTCCGACTACACGGCTGTACTCAATAGGCGTGTCCAGGCCCAGCCCTTCTCCTGCTTTACTCTGTAATGCAACACTAAAAAGGGGTTTGAACACATTTTATTTGATTTTTATTTAATAAAATACATTTATGCATTCATTTCACATCGACTCTTAATGACTGGGTCCTTTAGGCTGTTTAATTCAATACCTTTCTCTTTCAGTGGGTCACATTTGGGCCTTCACTGGTGTTTGATTTGGAATCAACTCACCTCTTAATACCATCATTAGGACACCATGGCAATAAAAAAATACATCAGTATTTTAGAGAAACGCAGTATTCTCATAACGAGAATATAAACGCTACACCAACCCCGTTTTAACAGCTGCGTTGTATTACATAACATGTATTTGAACGCATTATGAATACATTAAATACAAAACATTTTTGCCAAAGTTTCTTGTCAGGCTCGTTGAGCTAAATGCCGTAAAATGTATTCTGTTTTTGAAATCAGAGCGAGTAAATGTAGGCTTCTTGCAACGCCCATGTTTTTGTTTGCCAACCTTCACCTCATCCGCCATCATTATCTTCAAACAGGTAAATAATGGTGAAAGAACCCATCCATCTGTATTATTTGTTTGAATTAGCACATGACATGTTCTAGGCTTTGCCCCGTCCTTGACCATCCAGCACTGAAACCTCCCGAAGCCCTGACTATTAATTCTTCTGGCTCGTTCTTTACAGAATACGTTTTCCAGAATAGAGACGAAAGTACATTGTGCTCACTTACAATTCCAATATGTTGATTGTAACATTTAACAAGTTTATTATTTATTCTGAATACACTGATTTGTCCAAGTACCACAAAGAGGTATATATTTATATTTATATTCACTCCCGGGTATAGTTTTTACAGTTTACAAGTATACAGTAGGTTTACTGGTCGGCGCTATCTTGGTTTTGTGTCTTGTCTTGTGTTGTCTGTCTGTACTGTTTTTTGTCTGCACTGTTTGCACCAGGTTGCACTCGATGCACTTTATGTAGCTTGCGTTGTGTTGTAGCTTTATGTTATTGTTTAGTGTAGCACCAGGGTTCCGGAGGAACGCTGTCTCGTTTTTACTGTGTACTGTGTACCACTGTGTATAGTAGAAATGACAATAAAAGCCACTTGACTTGACTTGACTTGAGACACCTGATCATATAAAATATAAAAATGTAAAATGTAACCCTAGACAAACCCAGTGGTGTTCCTTATGTCATGGTCCTTCACATATGATTTTAAGTTTTGGTATGAATGAATACATTCCACTTTACATTATACATTACTTGAATTCATGCACTATGACAGTATTATTACCATTAGTATTTATCTTTTTTTTTTTTTATGTGGTTTTGTGGATTTTTGACACTTAAATGTCAACATTAAAGTACAATTAGCACATATATAAAAAGATTTTCTTTAGTTTTTTGGTTGCCAAATACTTGTAGGACTAATGAATTTAGATTCAACAGGGAAAAAGATTGCAAAATTATACTTCAGAAGGAAACTAAGTAAATATTTCATGGCATTTAGCGTTTACAACCCGGGATTAAAATTGACTTGGGGAAAGAGGTGTATAATAAAAAATGCACTTTAAAATGCACTTTAAATGTACATTCTATTCTGGTCTCATTATATAAGTGATTTTATAATATTTCTCCATTGCACCTTTTTGGCGAAACCCAATTGATCTCACTATGCTTTGTTATTAGCTTCTCCCTATCTGAGCTTTGGGTCTATCCAGCTCCTTCAGAATTACATTTTGCATCTTAGTGCTTTCGTGTTTTCGTACTAAGAATTAGTAGATACTATTCTGTAGACAGAGACAATGTTGTGCAAATTCTTTAATAATGTATCTGGTGAGCGTTGTCGCTCTGCTAGTGTAGATTTCGCTCATATGTTTTGGACGTTCCCCAGACTGTTTGATTATTAGACAACAATATTTAAAACCCTGTCTGAGACATATATTAAGGATATTAAGCCTAGTTTTGAAATAGCAGTTTTTGGAGTACCTGAGCAAGGTACAGTCATGTGCAGGAAATGTCAAGACTCTTGTGCTTTGGCATGTCTTCTGGCATGGAAAAGAATACTACTTGATTGGAAATCAAGTAAACCACCTTTAGTTTCACTCTGGCTTAGAGATCGGATGCTATTTTTTGAATTGGAGTAAATTAAATACTCTCTTAGTGGATCCACCAAACGTTTCTATTCTAAAAGGCGTAGCACTTTCCCCAAACTGAATTTAATAGTGTAGTTGGAAGGCATGTGCACATTGTAACAGGTAATGCAGTCAGGTGAAATGGGCTAACAATGTTGTTCTGTATTTCCTCATTGTTATAATGTCATAACTTTGAGATTTTGTGTTAATTTATTTATTTATTTATTTTTATTACCCTTTTTTTTTTTGTGTGTGGGGCGGGTTTTGAAAACTTGTAAAATATTCACTCTGTTCTGTCTTAAATAAAAAGAAAAAATTATATATATATATAAATGTATTTGATGGTGCAACGCAAGACCCCGATTGATTCTTTAACATTGTCTCCGATTGTTTGGGATGTTTCCCTGGTTTTCATGATAAAAAAAAAAACCTGGGGCCTTCCAATAAATGGTGTATTATGATCACAAGCCACTTTAAAGACACAAATGAATTCAAATAATTATAAGATGATTGATGGTTGTATCTGTGTCGCTTCATGGCATATAATTCCAGAAAACCCATTTGAATCTAAAGTAGCATGACAAAATGTTAAAGAGATGGTAAGGCACATAAAGTTCGACCCCTCAAGAAGAATCATGTTTATAACTGTGACATCAGTGCTTACATAAACATCCTCCACTAATGGAGATCAGTAATATGCTTCAAATGGACATTTGGTACAACCCAGATGAGGATGGGTTCCCTCTTGAGTCTGGTTCCTCTCAAGGTTTCTTCCTTATGCCATCTCGGGGAGTTTTTCCTTGCCACAGTTGCTCATCAGGGACAAACATACTTATAAAGAACATATTTACATTTAATCACCACATTATCTGTGTAAAGCTGCTTTGAGACAATGTTCATTGTTAAAAGCGCTATACAAATAAAAATGAATTGAATTGAATTGAATTAATTGAATTAAATTAAATTAATTCACATAAATCACTTATGCGGTGTGGTGCAAGTCATTAATAAAGGCTGTTATTAATTGACTTCCTGTCAGGACTCTTTTTAAATAGAAAGGCAAGCAGAAAGACACAATGTCCAGATCTGGAGGAATCATGACAAGGAATGAGTGTTTTAATGAACTGGGATGTTTGTATGCTGTTGTTCTCCCACACTTACATCTTTACTCAAGTTTGTTCATGGTGGTGTGGTGGGCTGTCTTTTATCCCAGTGATTTCTCCAGTCTGTGCTACCTTCTGGCTCCCCCTTTTAATTAGGCAGTCATAGCTAGTCTTGCCAGAGTCCATTGCACCCTGACAGAGATGGGAAGTAATGAAGTACAAATACTTCATAACTGTACTTAAGTAGATTTTTCTGGGGTCAGTACTTTACTGTTTATTTTTTCTGCCAAGTTTTTACTTTCACTCATGACTTTTATTTTTACAGAAATATCTGTTACTACTTACATTTTCAAACCAGGCTCGTTACTTTAGTTTTAATCTATTTGGTGACATTTTTTCTGCTTATTCAGCCCATCAACCTATTTTTTAAAGCGCAGCTTTTTCAATCTACCACTGGTGTATAATTTCCTGCCTCTCACACACCACAGACGTAGACGAGTTTACGAAGCTAAAAATTAGCAAGACAGAAGGCGACAAGAAGTATGGGGTTAACGTGGATGAGACAGAGGGAGTCAGTGATGTAAACATGACCGAGAACAGAGACATTCCTGATCACCTGAACATCATTATCTTTTCTCTGCTTGTGTTCTATATGGTGGATGTTCAGCATTTTTTATTATTTAATATTAATATATTGATATGATGTGAGGTCCAGTTACCAGCATGACACTAAAGCAGGTAGTAATGGCTACTTTTTACGTAAGGACATGTCAAAGCCCAAACTTCTTTACTTTAACTTGAGTGAAAACGTGTAGTCAGTACTTCAACTTTAACCAAAGTCTTATAAATCAGTACTTTATCTCTACTTAAGTGAAGGATGTGTGTACTGGCATAAGGAAGAAACCATGAGAGGAACCAGACTCAAAGGAACCCATCCTCATCTAAGTGGCACCAAATGTGTATTCATTAGAGCTAAACGATGTTGAGGTCTGCAATTATGGTGATCAGATGCAAACTGTAGTTTTAAGTCAGAGTGGCAGATTGTTGACATTAAGTACAGTACAAATCCATCCTCAAAGCTCCTGTGTTACATCGTTATTTCATGGATCTCTAGGGCTGTTGATGTGAAACCATCTTTATAAGCTTTATAAGAAAAAGATTTGCTCCCCTTCATTATTTGAGGTACCAACAAATAGCCTGTACCTTTTGATCTAAGTTGGCATGGGAGATCATACTGGTACAGAAGTTCACTCAGATACTGTGTCATGAGACTGTTAAGTGCTTTATACATCAGTGGTAGTACTGTATTTTATAATCAATGCAAGATTTAATTGGGAGCAGTGTAGACTGATTAAAATAGGGGTGATGTACTCATATTTTCTAGATCTAGTGAAGACTCTTGCTGCTGCATTCTGAACTAACTGAAGCTTATTTATGCACTTATTCGCACACCCAGACAGTAAAGCGGTACAGTAGTCTAATCTACATGTAACAAAAGCATGAACTAGTTTTTCTGCACACTGTTAACAACATCATATTTCTTATTTTAGCAATATTTCTAAGGTGAAAGAAAGCGATCCTGGTAATATTATTTACATGAGCCTCAAAGGAAAGTATCTAAAGTCAATAATCACATGAAGGTCTTTGACTGCTGTAGACACTGAGACAGAAACACCATCCAGAGGTGCTACGTAATCTGAAAGATTACTTCTAGCTGCATGTGGTCCTAGTAAAAGTACTTCCGTCTTATTTGAGTTGAGCAGAAGGAAGGTATCAAGCATCCACTGTCTAATGTCCTTTACACTCTCATTGTTAAGCGGATCTCTCTCATCTGCTTCTGAAATATACAGCTGTGTGTCATCAGCATAGCAATGAAAGTGAATACCATGTTTATGTATAATTTCACCCAGAGGCAGCATATACAAAGAGAAAAGCAGTGGGCCTACTACAGATCCTTGCAGACCGCCTAACTTTACCTCAGAGACTGTGGAGAACTCACTATTTACATCAACAAACTGAAAGCGATCAGTCAAATAAGACCTGAGCCAAGAGAGTTCCCTTTATTCTAAAAACGTTCTCAAGTCTATCAAGGAGGATAGTGTGGTCAATAGCATCAAAAAGGTCGAGCAAAACAAGAAAGAGACAAAACCCTGATTAGAGGCCAATAGCAGGTCATTTACCACATCTCTGTGCTATGATGAGACCTAAATCCTAACTAATACATTTCAAAAATGTTATTACTAAGTAGATGTGAGCAGAACTGCTGTGCTACAACCTTTTCTGAAATCTTTGAGATAAAGGGGAAATTTGATATTGGCCTGTAGTTGGACAGCTGACAAGGGTCAAGGTCATTTTTCTTAATTAGGGGACTGATAACAGCCAGTTTGAAGGATTTAGGTACATAACTAGTGCGAGAAAGTTCAATAATGTTCAATTACTTCTGGAATTATCTGTTTGAAAAAAACTTGTAGGCAAAGAATCGAGAATACAAGTAGATGATTTTGAAGAGGAAATAAATGAAATTAAGTCATTCTCTTGAATAGGAGAAAACCTTGGTAATTGTTTGTTTGTTATAATTACAGTGCTGTCTACAGGGTTATTTATAAAATAGTTTGGATTTATGTTTATCGTCTGGATTTTTTGCCTGAAACAAGTTCCTGAGGTACTATGATTTTGTCCCTAATTTCTTTCAGACCACCTGCCTGATTCATCATCTGATTTACACTGGGGAAAGTTTATTTTCAATTGGAGACCCCTTCGCTACAACTGAGGATGTTTCGAAGATCCACACAGCTACTGAGAAGGGTGACATGATGATGGCTTTGGACTGTAATTACTATCTGTGCAGCAATTCTGTTAAATCAGGTGAACATTGTGATTTTGCCCACGATTTGGTCTTCTGAGACCAATTGTGAAAATCTTAAAATATTTTTATAATCCTAAACTGTAGTCTTTGATAACTGGTTTGACATGTTCACCAACAGCCGATTAATAGCCATTCATTGAGATCACTATTTTCCTCCAATTAAATTCTGGCAGTCGTAAGATTTCAGACTTTTCTGCAGTGTGACTTCTCCCACAACGACTGTGAAACCAAGAACCAACAGGAGCGTCAAACTTGACGACCCAATGAGCATGACAACTTCAAACCACCTCAGGGAAAATTTCAAAACAAGTCAGGTGAAGAGTAATTTATAGTGGGTTATAGAGTTATAGAGGAAAAAGAGATGTTTGTATTACAAACCCGATTCCAAAAAAGTTGGAACACTGTACAAATTGTGAATAAAAAAGGAATGCAATCATTTACAAATCTCATAAACTTATATTTTATTCACAATAGAATATAGATAAAATATCAAATATTGGAAGTGAGACATTTTGAAATGTCATGCCAAATATTGGCTCATTTTGGATTCCATGAGAGCTACACATTCCAAAAAAGTTGGGACAGGTAGCAATAAGAGGCCGGAAAAGTTAAATGTACATATATGAGAAACAGCAAGGACAACCCAAGTTGTTATCAGCGCTCAGTTCAGAAGCCTGCATCTCTGATGGTATGAGGTTGCATGAGTGCGTGTGGCATGGGCAGCTTACACATCTGGATAGGCCCCCTAAATGCTAAATGATATATCCAAGCTCTTAAACAACATATGCTCCCATCCAGACGTCGTCTCTTTTAGGGAAGATCTTGCATTTTCCAACATGACAATGCCAGACCACATACTGCATCAATTACAACATCATGGCTGTGTAGAAGAAGGATCCGGGTACTGAAATGGCCAGTCTGCAGTCCAGATCTTTCACCCATAGAAAACATTTGGCGCATCATAAAGAGGAAGATGAGACAAAGAAGACCTTAGACAGTTGAGCAACTAGAAGCCTGTATTAGACAAGAATGGGACAACATTCCTATTCCTAAACTTGAGCAACTTGTCTCCTCAGTCCCCAGACATTTGGAGACTGTTATAAAAAGAAGAGGGGACGCCACACAGTGGTAAATATGGCCTTGTCCCAACGTTTTTGAGATGTGTTGATGCCATGATATTTAAAATCAACTTATTTTTTTCTTAAACTAATACATTTTCTCAGTGTAAACTGTTAAAACATTTGATATTTATGTTGTATTCTGAATAAAATATTGAAATTTGAAACTTCCACATCATTGCATTCTGTTTTTATTCACAATTGGTACATTGTTCCAACTTTTCTGGAATCGGGTTTGTACATTTTTATCATGTCATAAGCAAAATGGACCCTACAAATAGTTTTTGTGGCTGCTAGCTATCGTGAGTGAGAGAACACGAGAGGAAAGTGTCATCGATTGATGACGTTTAACTTCGAACGAGTCTTTTGATTGCCGTAGAGTCTGAAGTCACATTATATTCGAACAAATGCAACAAACACAGAGCTATTAAAAAATGCACCCGGCATTTGTTGTGTGTAAACACAAATCCCAGATTTCAACATATATGATATTTTGCAGATGCCCATTTCCTTTTTTCTCTAAAATGCATTTGATTAGTAGCTCATAGGCCCAGCTAGGTGGTACTGGGATTTAAACTCACAACCTTCTAATCCAAAGTTGAACATCTTAAACACTGAGCTACCACCGTAGAGAGAATGATGGCAAACTGGTCAGAAAAACAGTCAATTACATGAAGTCAGAGGGATGGAAGGTCAGTTAATCATGAGATTAGAGCCAAAAATGAATTAATTATAAAGCCATCTCTTCGTTGGTGATTATGAATGTGTGTGTGTATGCAGCTGCTTGTCTGGTGTCAAGGGCACTGTGGCTTCTTCAAATGGTCATGCCATTATTGCAGACGGTTTAATTACAGTCGCACTCACATTCATTGCTATGAGCTGTATAATGACACGAGCAGCATGAGTGGGGCCTTTTCGAGCTCCTGAGTTTTTAATGCTTTACATAAACCATGATCGGATTTATATATATATATATATATATATATATATATATATATATATATATATATATATATATATATATATATTTACATTTTTTTAAAATTATTATTTATTTATTTGGTTTTTTTTTAAGTGATCCGATCCTGGAGTCTCAAATTATTTTGGGACGACACAATCTAAATCCAATGGGATACACAGCTGTGTAGAAATAAAGGACTAGATTTCTCCATGTTTTATTAGACTCTAATGATGCAGCAGTGAATATTAGTTGCACCTGCTCTCTCTCTCTCTCTCTCTCTCTCTCTCTCTCTCTCTCTCTCTCTCTCTCTCTCTCTCTCTCCCTCCCTCTCCATGTATTTATATCACCATACCCCAGTTTATCATGCAGTATCTTGCCTCCTTCTTTCCCCCTTCCTCCTCCTGAATCCCTTGTTCCATCTCTTTCTATTTCTCCACTCCTCTGTTTTTCAGTAGCTTCCTCTGACTCATCCTTTCATCCCCTCCCTATTGTATCACACGTTCTCCCCTTTCTGTGTTTTTTTCCTCCTCTCTCTCTCTCTCTCTCTCTCTCTCTCTCTCTCTCTCTCTCTCTCTCTCTCTCTCTCTCTCGTTCACCCATTGGCTCGTTTTCTCTCTATCCATTTTCCCCTCCACCTGTCTCTTTGCTCAGGGTTTTCTGCCTTGACTTGGACTTGTGAGGGTTTAAACGCACAGGTAAGCACTCTGCAGATTCATTTCTTTTTTTTCCATTTTCTTTCTTGGATTCTGTCATCCTTTGCTCCATTGCTGGTGTGCTTGAGTGAGGAAGTAAGTGTGGAGTCTAGATGATGCTGCACTGTGCATCCTAGAGACATAGCGGAATTGTCGGGTTTGCGCATATGTGTGTGTGTGTGTGTGTGTGTGTGTGTGTGTGTGTGTGTGTGTGTGTTGGGGTCTTTGAGCTTTTTGCGTTGATTTCTTTGCAAGGGTTTGTGCATGCGAATATGACAATATAAGAAAAAGGATATGTTTTGTGTGTGTGTGTGTGTGTGTGTGTGTGTGTGTGTGTGTGTGTGCGCGCGCGCGTGAACTGGACATTCAGTGCGTCCGTGTTTTTTACATGTCACGTCAGTATATGCGCATATCTTAATGTGGATCAGAGAGAATGGATATTTAGTCTGATTGTAAAAATCCTTATTCGACTAAGATCGCATGATCTCCATTATTTCATGTCCACCACCTCAACCTCTCCTGCTTCCTGTACTGTATGAAGAAACCCCCAGGCGTAATAACGGTTTTGCGCACTCCACGCCCCGAGCATTGGGGTCGTGCTGCAGTACAGACGCACAGAAATGTCGTGCATCATCTCGATTATGTAACGCACGACTCCACTGGAAGTCGCCAAGACCTAAAAATCTGCCTGCAGAATTTTAATATCAATACAACACACACTGTATACACACAGTGCACATGCATTTATCCATGCTCTATTCAAAGCTCCAACGAAGAAGGGAAAGTCATTGGGTTCAGCCACCCAGATCCTTGAAATTGATCCACATCTCTGTTTGATCTAAAGCAGTGTCTCTGTGATATATTTTTATATATAGATATATATGCAGTACCTACACTAAGACGTTCAGGTCAGCCATTTTGGTCTTTAGTTACAGCATTTGCTCGAAGCATCTTACATCTTCATCAAATGGATTTTTCAGATGGATATTTGAAGTCGGTCGTGAGCTGAAAGTCATTAGTGAATGTCAGTCAACGCATCGCCGCTTTTTAAGTGGCTCTCAGGTTTCCGAAGCTCTCAAGACCCATCCCCACACTGCTCACGGCTCAGTGCTGCAGTTCCCATCCCTTCTCCTCTATCAGCAGTCTATCACCAGGCTGCGACATATCATATGCTCTGCATCGCTGTGTGAGGATCATAATTAACATACTTGTAACAGACTTGTGATTTCACACTGAGATCATAACCCTAATTTGAATGACTATGACTAAAAGCCGCACCGTTTGTTAGTCTTTTGAACCATATATAATGCTGATGATCAAGTGTTTTTAAATACCCACAGTATACCCTGGAATGTCTTATGCTTTATTTTAGTTAAATCACTATTAAACAAACTGATTTAGCATGATGCAATGTGCAAGTACCAGATAAAGGTGGTTTGGCTTTCTGGCCCTGATTAGATAAAAAATTCCATTAGTATGTATTGGGGTATAAAAATCTTGCCCAACCCTCGAAAACTGGGCTATTTGCCATTTAAAATACAAAAAAAGATGGTTGTAGATACACATTTGCACATTTGTCCCCTGCTACTGATCTAGTTGTGACAACTAAGCCATCCATGAAGGCGCTAATGTGGGGTTGTTAAATGCCAGACTTGGTAATAACACGATGCACTACTCAATAATTTGGCTAGTATTGGCACGGGGTGAAAGGAGCACTCAAGTCCAGTGATTCTCTGGTAAATGGTCTTGAATTTTCTTTTTTAAAGGGATCCAGGCTAGCTCTTTGCAGCACCAATGCTCAGCGACTTTTCTTCAGAAAGCTCTTTATTTTGGGCATCTCTTAAAGATCTTATTAGATGGTTGGTCTCTTGGATTTGGCACTTTTTTTGGCCTGAACTGTTATTCCTGGCAGAAGAATTTAAATTTTACATTGGCCAAATCATTCTCTGGATCATGGAGATTGTTATCTCTTTAAAGCTGGCTAGTCCTCCACTGGCCGAACCATTGGCTGGTATTCACAAACAGATTTGCAAAACCTATTGTTAGATTTCTTTAAAAAAAAAAAAAAAGCAATTGCTAACAGTTTTACTAACTGTTTATTTGATTAACGCATATACATATATATTGGATAGATAAAAAAACTCTCTCTGCCTGTCTGTTACTTTGTCTGTCTAATCTTTTTGTCTGTAGGATGTCCATTGTAAGCATCATCGCCAGGGAGATCCTAGACTCCCGGGGCAACCCCACAGTTGAGGTGGACCTAAGAACTGAAAAAGGTGATTTATGTTACTTACAGTATTAAATTAAAAAATTGAGAGCATTTTTTCAAAAATATTGGTGTGTGGATTAATAACTGGCCATCCATTTGGTCTCTTTTGCTCTTTTCCTCTTTCCCAATTAAGGATTGTTCAGGGCTGCTGTTCCCAGTGGAGCATCTACTGGCATTTATGAAGCTCTAGAACTCAGAGATGGAGATAAGAATCGCTTTAAAGGCAAAGGTGAGTTAAAAAAATTAATTACCCAAAATATTAGACAGTGCATTTAATTTATTGTATTTTTTATGTCTAAGTTTCGTTCTTGATATTTCTTTAGGTGTACTCAAAGCTATTGGCCATATCAACGACACTCTTGGACCTGCCATCATTGAATCTGTAAGAAGATAACAGTCACGATTTTAACACATTAAAAATCGGTTTAAATTTACTTTTACTATTATTTTAATAATTATTATTTTGATGACATCATAAACGTAAATAATATTATATATGACCAGAACAGTATAATACTATATCTGAATATTTTTTTATAAAATCTTTTGAATGCACAATATTATATGCAGTTAAATCATTGGCGGGTCGTGAATTTTCTGCCTGAACCAATCCACCTCTTAATACCATCATTATGACTCCATTGCTATAGAAAACATTAATATAAAACCAAAACGCAGTATAAAAGAGCGCTGCATCACAGACAGGTATCTCATGCAGTGAGTGTGAACAGATGTCTCCTTTCACTGCAGCCACAGCCACAGCTGCACTGCCTGCATACATCATCTTTATACACTTTTTTCTATGCATCACGATTTTCCTGATAATTAGATATTAAGATATTGATTATGTGTTATTGTGCAAATTCAAGGGGAAAGAAAACGCAAAAGTATAAATGGTTAATGAAAAACGTTACCAACTGATTTGCTTGTTTTGGCTGACCTTTTCTCATAATGTCCAGGTTTGTTTAAAAAAAATCTTGTAAATCTTGTCTTGTAAATATCCTTGTAAGTGTATCTGCGACCAAATCAGTTTCTTCTCTTCTATCAGCCATTGTGGTATATATAAAAAAAAACAGCTATAAAATCCACATGAATATATTTGAGCTTGCACAGTTTGCTACAGATGCAGTTTGCGAGTTCTGACTAGTGCGCTCTCTGACCATCCAGTCAAAGGACGTGAAAATGCAGACGTAATTGGATGCCTTCTAGAGGGCCTCAGTGTCGCAAATTCACAATTTGATTGGTTAAAGCGACAGCCTGCGAGCAGCATTAACTGTTCGCTGCGAGAGTTGTTCAGTGTGAAGTCAGTGTGAATCACTGACTTATATTTTATTATATTTTTGTCCAGAATTTAATTTTTTTAGGTGAGCTGCTGCTAGAAACTTCTACCTGCTGAATTGGCAAAAACAGTCACAAACACATCACTACTGAAATACAGACAATAACAAACGATGTTGCAATTATTTAATTTATTTAAGACACATATACTTTAAATATGCTTATGGGAATATTTCCACACATACCTGAAATTATAGTTATATTTTTACTTATTTAGATGTAAGATGATATTTGTTCATATTTTTTTATTGTATTTTCAAAATGACACTAGGCAGTGTTTTTATTATATTTGATAGGGTTTTGAATTTAATCTGGATTATGGTGTGATCTGCAGGGTATCAGCGTGGTGGAACAGGAGAAACTGGATAACATGATGATTGAGATGGATGGCACGGAGAATAAATGTGAGCCAAGACCAGTGACCACCTCATAAACAACATACAAATAATACAAAACTTGTATTTGTAGAGTAACAGGAATTTATGTTTTCTGTGAGGTCTAATTACACCATTGGATAGAATCTTATATTGGATGGAACATTCTTTTTTTTTGTTAGTTGCAATAAAAAGCTTGAATTCCACAGTTTACAAACACTAGACATTTTTAGTCAATTAAGCGGATCAAATTTTTTATTTCAAAGTTTTTACCTGACAGATGAAAAACTCCCTGAGATGGTATGAGGAAGGAACCTTGAGAGAAACCAGACTCAAAATTCAACCTGTCCTCATTTGGGTGGCACAGAAATGTCCATTCGTTACACTTCCATCATTGTTGAGGTTTTGTGTTCAGCACTGGTGGACGGTAAAGAAGTAAATGTAATTTCCTGCTCTATTTAAGATGCTTTTTTTTTTGCGCATCTGTACCTTACTAAAGAATTTTCCATCAAATATCTTACTTTTAACTACATATTGAGAACTCAGTTGTTGCGTTTTATTTATGAGTGGATAAAAACTGGTCAAACACACAGCAAGCCACCAATCAGGGTTTTGATCTTGTTTTGATTGCAGTTCAACAGCAGGCAGAACATTTAGAGAGGAATAATTAATGGAAGAAACTCCTGACTCGAACTTACACCAGTGGCCTTATTTGTGCGATTTTTTTGAAGTAGTTGAAAAGAACATTTTGGGCTCATGATAATTGAATCGATATCAATCAGTGTTTGACTCATTAATTCCATTCTATTAATTGATTCGTGTTATACCTGATGAGCAGCCGTGGTGACTGTGGCAAGGAAAAACTCCCTTAGATGTTATGAGGAAGAAACTTTGAGAGGAACCAGACTCAAAAGGGGAACCCATCCTCATTTGGTTAACATCAAGAGAGTTATTATAGTCTTTACACAATACAGAACACTGGAGAGTGAGAACTAACATGACCACTGGAATGTAAGATTAATGACTAATGATCTTTCTACAGTCTTATACAGTCTTTAACTCAAGTACATGCACCAATATACTTCCTCCACCACTGCTGTTCAGTGATGGGCCCTTAAATACATAACTGTTCATGCAAACTGCAGTCCTAAGCATTTATAGCAGACTGCTGATATTAATTACAGTCCAGATATATCCAGTGTACTTTGGGATGTTCTGCTATTGGAAAATAAGCCACATTTTGGTGGTAATGTTTGTTTGGATATGACCATTTTAAGTATCTTACTTCAACACTCAACTTCATATTAAGTGTATGATATAATAAGTCACTCAACTTTAGATGTTTTTTTTGTTAGTTGCATTTATTATATTTGTAATGGGAAGGATAAGAGCAACAGTTTTGTATCCCCACAGCTCAATTTGGTGCCAATGCCATTCTGGGGGTGTCCTTGGCGATTTGCAAGGCTGGAGCAGCAGAGAAAGACATTCCCCTGTATCGCCATATTGCCGACCTGGCTGGAAACACTGAGCTCGTGTTGCCAGTTCCTGTAAGAAATTGACCTCATAATTATAGTCATAATTTACTTAACTTCATTTAATGCATTTATCTATACTGTACACTAATGCCTGATGGGTTTTAGTCTAATATCAGTTAAAAAAGTACACATAGCACATTATTACACTTGTGTCCTAATCCCTTTTCTTCACCTCTACTAGTTTTTAGCTCATTTTTGTGTGTGTGCCTCAGTAAATCTTCTTTGTTTGCAGGCCTTTAATGTGATCAATGGTGGATCCCATGCTGGAAATAAGCTGGCCATGCAGGAATTTATGGTTCTTCCTGTTGGTGCAGAGTCATTCCGCGATGCTCTGCGTGTCGGTGCTGAGCTCTATCAGACTCTGAGGGGTGTGATCAAAGAGAAGTACGGACAGGACGCCACTAATGTGGGTGATGAAGGAGGTTTTGCCCCAAATATCCTAGAAAACAGTGAAGGTGTGCTATTTTTTTTTGCTGTCTATGTTCTTTTAACAACGAATTAAAAACCTCACAGTTTTAGCTGAAATCTCTCTTTTTCATTTTGTTCTTCTCAGCTCTCGAACTGATCAAGACTGCCATAGACAAGGCAGGATTCACAGACAAGGTTGTGATTGGGATGGACGTAGCTGCTTCCGAGTTCTACCGTGATGGGAAGTATGATCTCGATTTCAAATCGCCTTCAGATCCTGAACGAAACATCTCCAGCGAGAAGCTTCTAGAGATCTACCAGAGTTTTGTTAATGACTTTCCAGGTACTTAATAATTAATAAATGATTTATATATTATCACTTTTAAGATCCATTCTATAGTTTGTTCCAGTTCGAGTACTCCAATTTACATTTATGGCATTTGGCAGACACACTTATCCAGAGCTACTTACATTTAATTTATTCATACAACTGAGCAGCTATTGGGTTAAGGGCCTTGCTAAGGGGCCCAGGAGTGCCAAATCGGCTGGGGTTTGAAATCATGACCTTCGGATCCAAAGTCCAATGCCTTAAATACAAAGCTACCACCTCCCAATTGATCACGTTAACATCTCTTTAACTTAATATTGTAATATTCCATTAATATTAACGCTGATTTCCATTTATAGTTGTATCTATCGAGGACCCCTTTGATCAGGACGACTGGCCAGCATGGACTCGGATGACTGCTTCTGTGGGGATCCAGATAGTGGGTGATGACCTAACAGTGACAAACCCAAAAAGGATAGAGAAAGCTGCAGAGGAACGTGCTTGCAACTGCCTGCTACTGAAGGTCAACCAAATCGGCACAGTCACAGAGGCCATCCACGCGTAAGTCACATCTGCCTGTAACATGGCTTTCTCGCCATGTAAAATACTTTTTCATTGTGGTTCGGTCTTGAGTCAGCTTTCTGTGTTTCAAGATGTTGAGGGTTAAGTGCCTGCCCAAAGGTCAGCCAGTGGCAGTTTCATGGTGCTTGAATTGGAAATCACAACCTTTCAATAATTATATATATATTTTCAGTGTCTACGTCAAAAATGGTACAACTGACTAATTCCAAGCCTACTGGATTTCTGAATCATGTGATTTATTCATTCAATTTCATATTTATTTTACATCCATTATCCATTTAATGGTTCATAAATGTATAACACTTTCCTTCCTAGATGTAAGCTGGCCCAGGCTAATGGCTGGGGTGTGATGGTCAGCCATCGCTCTGGTGAGACAGAGGACACATTCATTGCGGATCTGGTAGTTGGGCTCTGCACTGGACAGGTAGTAATTTTTCTAAAGAATTATATTTGTGAATGTCATTTTGATGCTCGGATAATAAATGAGATTAATACAAGAGTCTGGTTCAAACATGAAGTCCTGGACAAACAATAATGTAATAAATCATCATCAGAATTAGAATATTATATTATATTTATTGATTCCATAGTCAAATTGTTTGGTTGCAGTCACTCACAGTAAAATTAAAATGAAGATTTAAGTTAAATGTAAAAAAAAAAAACATTTAAATGTACATGTTAAACACGTTAAGTTACTGTTTATATTAAGCAAAATGAAATTTGTAGCAGCAAAACAGATGGCAGAAATTCAGACTACAATAATAGAAAAGAAAAATGTTTGCTAGGGGTGTAATGGCACATAACATTCAGGATTCGGTTCAATTTTGGTACAGTTAGGAGGAAAAAATGCAAAACAAACATAACATTTGTGAACATCAACTGTTTACATTTTTAAAACAATTTGAAATAAAATGCCTGCTTGGTTTAAATACAAAAATATATAAAAACTAAATAGAATAAATCTAATTGATGATATAGACAATTTTTTTAATTTAAATTGTAAATAAAATTACATTAATTAATTATTATATAAACATCATTAAATTACATAAACAAATGCAAAAGAATTCATATTGCTAAAAATGTTGGCAATGAAAAGAAGTGGCAGCGATTTTGCGCATGCATAAAACAAAATTGTAATAATGAGTGTGAACTTTTGCATGTGGAAGAGGGAAAATAGCACTAAAGTAGAAGTTATACCTAAAATTAGCATGCCAGAGGTCCAACTTGGCATAAAGACACCAGATTGTTCATTCATTTTGAAACACCCGGTATGTCACATATGGTGTATATGATAATCATAGTGCAAGCTGAGGTCCTGACACACCTAGCAGGATAATGTAGCTAAAAAGGGAGAGCCAGATGGCAGTAGTTATGATGTCACTCCGGACACCGCACAGTGAACAACAACAACCACAAGCTCTTCTATGAGGGAAGTCTCATAGCAAAAATGTAATTAAATACATTGGTGTCACTGTACGCAAAAGGCCTGCTGACTAGTACAGTTTATACAGTCCTTGGTACATAAATGAAGTTGATGCGAATAACAGTATTTCATTTATACAACTGAGCAGTTGAGGGTTAAGGGCCATGCTCAGGGGCCCAGCAGTGGCACAGCTTGGAGATGCTGGGATTTGAGCTTACAATTTTTTCTAAATTTCCCTTTACTTCAACATTATATTCTATTTTGATAGATTCATTGCATACACTTTGCTGAATGTGTTACACAAACCATGTACTTGAGTTAAAGTACAGATCCTCTTCAGAATGTGACTCCAGAAAAAGTAAAAGTGTCTCTTTAAACTTTCACTTGAGTAAAAGCACAAAAGTATTTGCCTTTAGATGTACTTAAGTATCCAAAGTATTATGATTTATTATAACTATAATGTTCCTATTATCATTTTGGTCACAAGACTCTTTACTTAATCAACTCAGTTTATGTGAAAAGACTCGAATGTGACTCTCAGCACACTGATCTATTAATAGAATGATATTAATGACTTAAACACTGATTATTTTCTATTAAAATGATCATGAGAACAAAACCTTTTGTGCAGAAAATTTTGCAAATGAGGTCACGTGTGTTTGTGGCGAGTTCGAGTCTGGAGTTTCTTCCATCATTTATTCCTCTCAAAATGATCTGCTTGATGTTGAACTGATGCTGAACTGTATGTTGGTGATCAGTAGATAGACCAAGCGGCAATCAAAAAAAGTTGAAAACAGAGAGCACGATCGACCCTAATTGGTGGATTGCAGGGTGTTTGGGCAGTTACGTTTTTAGCCACTAATAAATAAAAAAGACTGATTTTACAAAATGTAGTTAAGATATTAAGCTTTTGAAATGAAGTGAAATTAAAGTAAAAGTCTTCTCAAATGTGAAAAACTGTGAAAAAGTAAAATAACAAATTACTTTGTTTCTGTCCACCACTGCTGAATATGAAGTTTTTACATGCTGGAGAGAAGTGGAATGAAAGTCAGTAGAAACTCCTACAGAGAAGAGGTGGAGAAGGTGGAGGAGTTCAGGTACCTGGGGTCAACAGTGCAAAGTAATGGAGAGTGTGTTAGAGAAGTGAAGAAGAGTGCAGGCAGGGTGGAGCGGGTGGAGAAGAGTGATAGCAGGAGTGATTTGTGATAGAAGAGTATCTGTGAGAGTGAAAGGAAAAGTTTATAGGACTGTGGTGAGACCTGAGATGTTGTATGGTTTAGAGACAGTGGCATTGAGTAAAAGACAGGAGGTGGAGCTGGAGGGAGCAGAGCTGAAGATGTTGAGATGTTCATTGGGAGTGACGACGATGGACAGGATTAGAAATTATTTTATTAGAGGGACAGCGCATTTATAACGTTTTGGAGACGAGGTGAGATCGAGATGGTTTGGACATGTGCAGAGGAGGGACATGGGGTATATCAGTAGGAGAATGCTGAGTGTTTATGGAGACGGATGATCCGCTGTGGTGACCCCTAATGGGAGAAGCCAAAAGAAGAAGTAGAAGAAGAAGAAGACTGCTCAATGTAAAGTTCCAGGGAGTCTCTGCCCCCTGTAGCCACAGATTCCTCTTTTTGGATGACAGCAGAGCAGCCTGATGGGGTCGGTTACTGTTTATCAACCTCAAAGTTTGATACGTTGTATATTCTGAGACCAAACGAATAGTGGTTAATTGAGTCATCGTGGCCTTTTTATGTGAACCAAATGAGTCTTGCTACACTACTGTTATAAAAACTGCTGTGTACACAAGGTCAGATTTTCTTTATGTCTCAGGTCTTCTGATGAGGCATCAACATGTGACCAAGTGACTTGACCAGAATTTGAAGTACAATGTATAATTTTGTGGAGTCCGTGTATGCTTGAGTGCACATTGTCATTAAAAAAAAAAAAAAAAAAAAAAAAAAAAAACCCCAAAGAGACTCGGTCAGGTTGCAGTCAATAACATTTGCAATAATAAGAAATAAATTCAATTTAAAAAGAAATACAAAAGGGAACCCTTTTTTAAATAGTATTTTTTAGACTTTTAGACACCACTGTATGTTTTTCACAGTAAAAAAGAGAAAAGCTTGCACTAGGGATGTTGCTTGTGTCTGCAAAAAAGGACAAACTGTAATTTACAGTGATGCCACGGTAATTTACTTCTGTATTTGGAGCAATTAGACAGCCAACAAGATCTAACATATAATCAAGTAGTGTCTAGCAGCTTTTTAACCAAGTAAGAACATCTCAGCATTTATCAGAGACAAAGGAACGTACGTGCATAACAGTTAACGATGGGAGGTATCGATTTTAAAAAAGTGTGCATCGGATACAAGTTGGCATTTGTATTTAGATGCAATGTTTTTAATATATTTGCATAGTTAAAAAAATGCATAGATGCACCATTATTTTATTCATTAAAAGTGGCTAATCATTTGTGACTAATATTTTCAATGTAAGTTGATTTCTCGTTGCTAAACAATTTCTCAAGCGTGTTCTCTCAGCACCACTGCTGCTACGTGAATATCACAACACTACGTATCACACTACATGTCCTTAGTGTCACATAGAATAGAGATTAACATGGCAGAGGTAGAGCTGCAACTTCCTGGAAAAAGAACCGGAAAAGAACGTCTGGTTTTATTTAATATTTGAGTCAGAAGGCACTGACGATTGGCTGTAATAAATAAAATAAAAGGGAACTATTTGTACCATATTGAATTGCAGAGCATTATATTTTTTTTCCATTGCATTGTATTGCATTGAATCGCGTTCAATCGAAATCAGATTGTGCTGCCCTGGAATATGGGTGAATCGCATCGCAACGGTAGCTGCTTTATATTTATCTGCAATGTATTAGCTGTGCATAAAGATGCTAATTACATTGGCCGCAATTATGGAGATGCACATCCCTAATGTGGTTCTTTCCCATAATGTAGCCACAAATTTAGAAGCACACAATTGTTGGAATGACTTGGTCGGCTGTAGATTTACAGTTTCCCTTCATTATAAGTAAGAGACTCAAACCTGTTCCAGTGGGAAAATCCCCCTTTGTACAAAGTAACATGTGAGGTGATCCATGGACCATCTGTGGAGTGAACTGGAACCCTGACAGCACCCCTGGTCTTATTCCCAAATATTACAGCTGGACCTTTCTAAAGCTTTGTGACTAAAAATTCCATATAGCCATGTGTTTGTTGAACATCTCATTCCAGATGTATTTCTCCTCTCTTGTTATAACTCCTCTGGGAAGGTTTTCAGCTAGTTTTTGTACTGGGGTTGAGAAAATTTGTGATCGTTCTGTTAAAGATGAGACACTGATGTTTGAGGAGGTCTGGGGTGCAGTTAGTGTTCCAGTTTATCCTAATGGTGTTCAGTGGGGTTGAGATCAGTGCAGAACACATCTTGGCACACCTGGTCACTTTGCTTTGCTTATAATTGTGTGCTTTCATTTGTTTGGGAAATAACCACATATGGGTTATAGTCACATAAATAACCACCTATGATTCTCCTATCACACTTTAGTAAACAACAATGGCCACAATAGACTGATTGAAGCAACTGTAGTATTATCTGCTAATTATACCTTCGATGTCTTTCATGTATAGTGCATTAGTATTGCCTGTCTAGACCAGTCTAAACTTCCTATAGACCATCAGGTATTTGTAGGACTGGATGGCTAGTGGTTTTACACACTCTTTTACACACTGGAAATCCATCAACTCTTCCTTTGATTTACCAGTTTTAATCTTATTTATGACTCTGTCTGTGAGAAAAATTTCTCCCACCAGTCATTTGATTCATTTCCAGAGCACTGGTAGGTGGCTGAGTTGCTGTTTTACATTCTCTGGTGTATGTTTAAAATCATGATCTGCAGTTAGGCCTGTCCAGGTGTTTCCACAATCATCTAAGCTTCCAGTTACACAAACCACATTTTTATTAGGTTGGTGTTTTATCCGGTCAAGATTTTGATCTGTCAAAGTACAGGTGTGTGAGAGTGGAACAAAAGCTAATGACTATTAATCAGAATGAGTTTTATTACCAAGTATGTTTTTATTCACAAGGAATTTGTTTTGGTGACAAAAAAGTTGCATATTTTTATAAAGGATAACAAAAAAAGAAAATACAAAAAAGAAACCCAGATAAAAAAAAAATATGAAACCGGTATTGTGTTTTTTCAATTGTAATATTGAACAGAAAATAAATATAAAATGTAATTGCATTAATTCTTTATTTGTAGTTGTAAAAGTTTATGGGGTAGATTTCCCAGGGGAAGAAACTTTTCTTGTGCCTTTCTGTCCCGGTGTTTGGTACTCAGTAGCGTTGACCAGATGGCAAAAGTAAAAAAAAAAAAAAAAAAAGTTTATTTTACAATATTTTAGAATTATATTTGTGCCTTTTTCTTCACTCTGTATACAGTACAGCACGTATAAATTAAACTAAAAAAAAAAAAAAAAGCACTTTATAAAGCTACATAAAACAAAGAATTATAAAAATGTACAATGCAATTGTCTTATATATTAGTTTTGTATTGAGACCATTAACATTTTTTTTCTTTCCTCAGATCAAGACTGGAGCTCCATGTAGATCTGAGCGTTTGGCCAAATACAATCAGTTGATGAGGTGAGAAATTTTGCTGGTGTGCTACTTACAATCAGCTCTAGGCCATGCCCTGCTTTCACATTAGGCAAAAGATTTAAATATGGTTAACCACCATTATCTCAGGGGAAAATGCAGTCCAACAATCATAATGCTTACTATCTTTGTCCCATATTGTGTAAACCTGATATACTGCTTTAAATGAACCACCACTGACAAGATATTCTTTTGGTGTTCGGCTTTTCCCAGCAAAGCAGTGACAATGACATGGTAGCGGTATGCAGAGTAATACTGCTCAGGTTTTTAAAACAATATGTACACTGAGCACATTATTAGAGACACCTGTGTTAATACTCCGTCTATATTTGTACTATAAGGGTAATGGCTCGAACCGGGGTTAACTGCATGAAAGGGAAGAGCTCTGGCGGTTTGTCCCACTCTGAGGCGTACTTCCGGAAATAAGGGCAAAAATATTCTAAATAGGTCTTGTTTAAAAAATGCAAAGCAAAAATCAGTCCACAACTCAAAAATCTTTAGGAATAGCAAAAATCAAAGTTATGAACACGGACTTACACAGGGCTACACGAGGTTTGAGAGACAGCAAAACAAATGCAAGTAATGGACACCATAACGTTGACTGATCAAGCAAAGAAACAGACAAGCGGGGAACTTTTAATGAGGCGACACTAATTCAGGTTCAATTAGAAAACGGCGTTGTTTTTAATCGTTCCCAAAAGTTGCTCATACGCAGCAGCCCTGTACTGAGCATGAGAAAATCGTAAGACGAATTGACCTGCATTAATTCCGCTAGCCGTTTATTTACTTTCTCGCTCTTTGCAATGTCATGGCAATGATAAAAAATGCATTTTTTCCTCCAAAGCCTCCGTTTTCAAAGTCCACACTGCGATGCAAAAACAGCGTTTTTCAAGTGTATCTACTTTTTAGGAGCGTGTTAAAAAAACAACCTTTTTGCCTGACTGAAAATGCTGTCACAGTGTAGACAGAAGGCCAAAGAAAACAAATGATACGTGCGACATGGCCTTAAATACACTGGGTGGTGATCGGATACAGGTGGTAACAATCTGTAACAAATGAGTGACACAGGGACACAATGGCGACATCTCGTGCGTGAACAGAGGATGGAAGGCAAACAAAAAAAGGGTAGAAACCTAAACCCACCAATAATCCTGACATGTACAGCAAGTATAGTATGCCGTTCTAAAATGTTCACAATGTCCTCTCTGTCTCGTTATTTTCTGCTTCATAGAATTGAGGAAGAGTTGGGTAATCAAGCCCGATTCGCTGGCCACAACTTCAGAAATCCCAGCGTTCTGTGAGCTGTCCTGCGACTACAAAGTCCACACAACTAACACCACTAGACAGTATGCACTGACTAAGACAGATACAATTCAGACAAAACAACCGACAGAAAAGACACCATGCACTGTAACAGATACCCAATGAATATTTGCACTGAACCCCTACTGATGATAACTAATCTTTTTTGACAAAAGCCCATGCACTGGACCATGTGGACAACATGCACTACAATTGGACTGACCACGATAATAAGCTACTAATATGCATGGCAGACACAAGACATGTCTGACAGGACAGACAGCTAAGTACAGTAGAACATCCAGGATGTAGGACAGACCTACACTGACAAAATGACCAGAGACAATGCAAAGCGATGGAGCAAAAGGGAACACACTATGTCTTGTTAATTATAGAGTAAATAAAATTGAACTTGATGCACATGAATGACTTTATCAACTGCAAATGAAAATGAAAAAAAATTCTTGACAGACGGAGGGCAAGAGCTCTTGGTGCATGTAGAGAAACAAATCAAGAAAGGAAAGAGAAAAAAAAAACAGACCCTGTCAAAGAGATGGACCATCAGCTTACACAGATAAACACACACACGCTCACACACACACACACATAAACGTACACATGCTCACATTTGTGTGGAAGTTTCTTAACCTTTCACTATCTTGACACTTTACTCCTTTCCTCTCTTTCTCTGCTGTTCCACCAATCCTTTACTTTCTTGATGTTTCATTGTCGCTGTCCTCCTTTCCTTCCGCCTTTGGTATTATTGCACACTTGGTCCACCATGCTTGAATTCCTTTGCTATTTCTCTATATGTGGAATCACTGTGGTAAAAGTGAAGAAGAAAATGATGGAATAAACAACATGCTTGCCATGAAAATAATGTTATGAATTAAAGCGATAATTTACTCCCACTTTGTGTTGTTTGTTGCCGAATAACAGGAGACGTGTTTGGTATACGGGTGAGTGTGTGTGTGGGGGTTAAAGAGAGAGAAAGAGACATTTTCTGTGAGAAACTATAGATAAAAAACACATCGCCACTTTTCTGCTCTAGAATGCATTGATTTCAAAACTGCAAGTCATCAGTCACTGTAGTATAAAGTCAGTGGGTGGTGCAACTAGCATTCCAAAAATCAGGAGATGGATCACATGTGCTCTCCTACCTTCATTTGTAGGATCAATTATTATAGTAATGGATAAATGAATGCTAATGGTGATTAATTAGTGGAAAAGCCATTGAAGTAAAAAGTAAACAAATGCACACAGTAAACACGAGGTAATGGAAAGGTTTAATGTATTTCCGAAACATAGAATGACACATGAAAGGTTCCCTGGTGGTCTAGTGGTTAGGATGTGGCGCGCTCACCGCTGCGGCCCGGGTTCGATCCCCAGTCAGGGAACCAACCCCAGCCATTAGGGTTGCACTAGCCCGGATAAATGGGGAGGGTTGTGTTAGGAAGGACATCCAGCGTAAAAACGTGTGCCAAATCAAACATGCGGATGGTCCGCTGTGGCGACCCCTAATAGGAGAAGCCGAAAGAAAGTTTTAGAATGACACATGAGCTGACTCTTCAGGAGAAATCTCCAGCTGAATCATCATCACTGCCCTGACCACAAACAGGTAAGGTGGGCCCATAGTCATGTCCACCAACACTGATGCATGAAGCGACGCTGGCACTATCATACCCTGGAGAATGGGTAGAGTAAGGATGACAGACACCGTTTTGAGTAGAAGAGTCAGAAACTTTAGGAACGCATACAAGACGGAACGAAGGCCAAGTTCGTGGGTCTGGAGCAGATGTGGAAGACACCAAAGTTTCCAGCGCGAAATCAGCCGCCACGTGCGAGAGTAGAAACTGACCGTCATTTTATTGAAGACATGACGCCTTGATATGAGTGATGCTGTAGTGAGAAGCTCCTGGCTGGAAAATATGATAGTATACTTAGAATTAATATGAGCTAATTGGAGCGCTTACGCAGAAGAATGTACTCATTAAATTACTAACATGTAGTAATAAATATTATATAAAGCAGGAGAAAAGGTAGGGTACTGACACATATATAATAAAAAATATAACAAGGAAGTAGAAGGTTGCAGATGTTCCTAAATTTTTTTGGTCCAAACCTCAACCGGCCGAAGTTAATAGTAAATAGAATCACTAGACAAACCCCTGAATGACATATTGAGGAAGGATATTTGAAAGATAATGGTAATTAGTGAAGGCCAAATTTTGGGGAGTTTCCAAAGTTAATAGTGTATAAAAGAAGGAAGTTTTGTCGTTTGATTTCAGACCATCTCTGACATGTCATGAGAACCATGATCTTGCATAACCCTCAGCTGCTGTTTTTACTTATATCTAGCTTGCATTGGAAATGAATGGCCTCATTAACAATCTTATATATTAATTTTATGGTATGTGAGTTTTTAGTCAGTTAATGAGAACACATCAAATTTCCAAAGCAACAAAACTTTTTACAAAAGGGATTAGTTTGAAAAGCAAAAGAAAATACCCAGAGGAATTGCCTCAGATTTCCCAAAATGCTTTGAAAAACTATCCGGCAATTTGCTTTATTATACTGGTGTAACTGGTGCATTTTTGTGTGTTTGTGGATTTAGAGAAAGTGTATGACAGGGTGGAGAGAGGAGTTGTGGTATTGTATGAGGAAGTCAGGTGTGTCAGAGAAGTATGTGAGGGTGGTGCAGGACATGTATGAGGACAGTGTGACAGCAGTGAAGTGTTCAGTAGGAATGACAGACTGGTTCAAGGTGCAGGTTGGACTGCATCAAAGATCGGCTCTGAGCCCTTCCCTGTTTGCAGTGGTGATGGATAGGTTGTCGGACAAGGTCAGACAGAAGTCTCCATGGACTATGATGTTTGTGAATGATATTGTGATTTGTGGTGAGAGTAGGGAGCAGTTAAGATGAGCCTGTAGAGGTGGAGGAGTTCAGGTACCTGGGGTCAACAGTGCAAAGTAATGGAGAGTGTGTTAGAGAAGTGAAGAAAAGAGTGCAGGCAGGGTGGAGTGGGTGGAGAAGAGTGATAGCAGGAGTGATTTGTGATAGAAGAGTATATGTGAGAGTGAAAGGGAAAGTTAATAGGACTGTGGTGAGACCTGAGATGTTGTATGTTTTAGAGACAGTGGCATTGAGTAAAAGACAGGAGGTGGAGCTGGAGGGAGCAGAGCTGAAGATGTTGAGGTTTTCATTGGGAGTGACGACGATGGACAGGATTAGAAATTTTTTATTAGAGGGAAAGCGCATGTATAACGTGCGGGATAAGGTTAAATAAGGTGAGGGAGGTGAGATTGAGATGGTTTGGACATGTGCAGAGGAGAGACATGGGGTATATCAGTAGGAGAATGCTGAGGATGGAGCCACCAGGAAGGAGGAAAAGGGGAAGACCATGGAGGAGGTTTATGGATGTGGTGAGGGAAGACATGCAGGTAGTTGGTTTGAAGCAGGCAGATGTAGAGGACAGGGGGGTATGGAGACAGATGATCTGCTGTGGCGCCCCTAATGGGAGAAGCCTAAAGAAGAA
>JBCEWE010001825.1:0-22859 GCA_039877035.1 Silurus lanzhouensis | reverse complement strand
CCTTTTCCAGGTGTGAAGTAGCCCGTTGTAGGAGATAGATGACTGCGTCTTGCACGCCAATGCCAGGTTGGTAGGCAAACTGAAGTGGATCCATTGATGGGCTCACCAGAGGTTGTAGATGAGTGAGCACCAGCCTCTCCATTTTCTTCATCAGATAGGAGGTCAGTGCTAACTGGTGGTAGTCCCCAAAGTCTTTTGGGTGCAACGTCTTTGGAACAGGCACCACGCAGGATGTTTTCCAAAACATGTTTCTTAGCTTAGCAATATTTCTAAGGTGGAAGAAGCTGTTTTTGTAACTTGGTTGATATGATTTTTAAAAGACAAGTTGCTCTAAAATAACTCCCAGGTCTTTTACTGTTGAACTAGTGTTACAGAACATCCGTCTAAATGCAGGTTGAGATGCTGGAGCTTCTGTATACTGGTTTTTGGGCCGATGAGCAAAATCTGTGTCTTATCAGAATTTAATAATAAAAAGTTATGTCATCCAGTCTCTTATTTCTTTAACACACTGAGTTATCCAAACTAATTGAGCGTATCGCCTGGTTTGATGAGATATATAGCTGGATATCATAACAGTGGAAGCTAATTCATGCCTTCTAATGATATTTCCTAAGGGAAGCATTTATATTGGGAAGAGCAGGGGTCCTAGAACTGAACCTTGTGGCACGCCATAATTTACTTGCATTAACCTGGATAGCTTTCCATTTATGTCTACGCAATAGTAACGATCAGACAGGTAGGATTTAAACCAGCTTAATGCCTGTCCCTGAATGCCGATGTAATTTTGTAAGCGATCTAGGAGAAGATCATGATCTATAGTGTCGAATGCAGCACTAAGATCTAGTAAAACAGCGAGATGAAACCTTGGTTTGAAGCTAAAAAGAGGTAATTAGTGATTTTAACTAGAGCAGTTTCTGTGCTATGATGGAGCCTGAAACCTGACTGAAACTCTTCAAAATATTGTTCTCTTGTAAGTGAGAATTGAACTGGGCAGCGAAAATCTTTTCTAAAATCTTAGACATAAATGGGAGATTTGAAATGGGTCTGTTATTCGATAGCGTGTTTGGATCCAGATTAGGTTTTTTAATGAGGGGCTTAATAACTGCTAACTTGAGGGATTTAGGACGTGACTAACGATAGTGAGGAGTTAATAATATTCAGAAGAAACTCACCAGCTGTATATAACACTTCCTTCAGTAGATTTGTTGGAATGGGATCTAAATGACATGATGTTGATTTAGCTTTGATAATAACATTATACAGCTCTTCCTGTCCTGTACATGTAAAACAGTGTAGATGTGGAGTTGTAGGTGAGATTGTGTCAGGAGATGGTCTCAGAGGTTGAACTGCCACAATTGTTTTTCTAATGTTATCTATTTTTTTCAGTGAAGAAATTCATAAAGTCCTCACTACTAAACTGTGATGGAACACAATTTTTAGAGCCCTGATTTGTAGTTAGTTTAGCTACTGTACTGAAAAGGAACCTGGGATTGTTTTTGTTGTTTTTTTGTAGTTTGCTCAGGTGTTCAGCTCTAGCAGCTTTTAGCGTCTGTCTGTAGCTGAGCATACTGTCTTTATACGCAAATCTAAATACCTCCAATTTAGTTGAGATGTGTGTTGAACCAAGATGGGCCGGTGAGGTTGGCTGCCGTCATGACTGCTCCGGCTACACACATTTTTTGTTTATTTAATATTTTTTTTTACTTTTTTGCTACCGTTCCATTTACACAAGATGGACATCATTAGATATGACAGAGAACACTCTTATATCTATTGGTGTACAATCCACTCACCTTTTGCCGTTTTTAAACCCGGACCCCTGCTGGCCAAGCGAGATCCTGAGGAAGAACAAAGGACGCGACCCGTACCGGCGTCCGTGAGGGAAACAAGCCGGCGTCAGGAACAGGCTGAGGGCACGCGCACACCGCGCTCCCTTACCTAGTATCCTGTTAGCCAACGTCCAGTCACTGGAAAACAAGCTTGATGACCTCAGGGCAAGGGTCAAGTTCCAGAAGGACATTCGGGACTGCAACCTTCTCTGCTTCACCGAGACATGGCTGAACCCAGCGGTACCAGACCACGCATCCAGCTTACCAAGTTTTCCCAGTTTACCGCATGGACAAAACACTGGAGTCGGGGAAGTCAAGAGGAGGTGGAGTGTGTCTGATGGTGAACAATCACTGGTGCGAAAGCACGAGCATCGTTCTTCTTTTTCTGTTGCTGCACACCAAAACTGGAACTACTGACCATCAAATGTCGCCCCTTTATCTAAGGGGATTGGGAATTCAGCTCGGTCATAGTCAGTGCCGTTTATATTCCACTTCAAGCGGACACAGACACTGCAGCATGGGACTTACACGAGACACTAACACATCGACAAATACAGCATTGGGATGCTGCACTCATTGTGGTGGGAGACTTTAATAGTGCCAACCTCAAGCGCATACTACCGAACTTTCATCAGCACATCACCTGCCCCACCAGGGGCGAAAGGACACTGGACCACTGTTACACACCATTCAAGAACAGCTACAAGGCACAATCTCATTCACCGTTTGGGAAATCGGACCATGCCGCCATCTTCCTCATGCCTGTTTACAAACAAAGGCTGACACAGGAAGTGCCGATTCAGAGGAAGTGGCCGCTCTGCAGGACGTTTTGAATGATGCCAGCTGGGAAATGTTTAGGCACGGCTCTGATGATGTCAACATGTTTACGGAAGCGGTTGTGGGATTCTTTGGAAACTAGTGGATGATACGGTGCAGAAAACCACCATCAGAACGTTTCCCAACCAGAAGCTGCGGGTGGATAAAACCATCCGCGACGCTCTGAGATCTGCTCCGCTGCCTACAACACGGGGCTCGCCACCAGGGACATGGAGAGTACAAGGCTGCATTTTACAGTGTTCACAGAGCGGTAAGGGATGCAAAGCGGCGCAACGGGAGGAAACTAGAGTCACAGTTTCAACATGGTGGCTCTAGGAGCCTGTGGCAGGGACTAAGAAACATCACGGACTACAAAACACCATCTTCCAAAAGTCGCTTCTCTGGCAGATGAGCTAAACATCTTTTACGCTCTCTTCAAAGCTGCAGCTAACCACGCTAGTGACACAAACAGCATGCACGCCGAGAGAGCTGGAGGGGTAAACACGTTCACCATCTCGGAGCATGAAGTGAGGAGGGCATTCAAGAGAGTGAATACCAGTAAGGCAGCAGGACCAGATGGCATCACAGGTCGGGTTCTGAAGCCTGCACCGACCAGCTAACACCCGTGTTCACTGAGATATTCAACCTCTCACTGGAACAGTCTGTTGTCCCCTTATGCTTCAAACTGAACTAAAGAAAGGGAATTATACAAAGATGCTGTTTGTGGACTACAGTTCAGCGTTTAAACACAATAATTCCACGCTCACCTCTAAGTTGGAGGTCCCACACTGTGTCAATGGATCTCCAACTTTTAGACAGACAGACCACAAGCCGTACGGGTGGGAAAACACACCTCATCCACCCTCACCCTCAGCACTGGAGTTCCCCGGGGTTGTGTTCTGAGCCCCCTGCTGTACTCACTGTACACATATGACTTTGTGGCCACTTCCAACTCCACCACTATTATCAAGTTTGCTGAAAGACACTGTTGTAGTGGGCCTGATCTCGAACAACGACGAAACGGCCTACCTACAGGAGGTTAAAAACCTGGAGAGATGGTGCCAGGAGAACAACCTTCTCCTGAATGTCAGCAAGACTAAGGAGTTGATAGTGGACTTCAGCACGAAGCAGGAGCGGTCATACCAACCGCTAAACACACAGGACCTGTTTTTGTCATGTCACACCAAACACCCTGTGAAGAAGCCAGCCCGTACCTCTGATCACTTAGGACTTTAAAATCCCTCCAGTGCTAAGCTTCTACACCTGACCAGTGAGACGTTCTGACGGGTATCATCACTTCCTGGTTCGGAACAGCACCATGCAGGACAGGCGAGTGGTGTGTTCAGCTGAACATACCATCCCACCGAGCTCCCTGACTGCAGGACATCTACAGCACGTGTGCAAGACCAGACCCAGGAGATTGTGAAGGACCTCAGCCATCCAAACAATGGACTCTTTTTTGTTACTTCAGGAAACGCTTCGCTCCTGAAAGCGACCACAGAGAGAATGGGAGGAGCTTCTTTCTGCAGGCCATTCGGAGTTTAACCAGGAACACCCAGGATCTAAAACTGTCCACTCTCCAACGTCACACTTTTCTGCACACTATTTTCTTTTTGCATACAACACTTTTACGATCACTTAAACTCTGGACTTGCACAGCACAGTGCACTTTATACCACACCACACTGCACACAGTCACTTTAAGGACCAATCACATCAACCACTGTTTACTGTTTACTGTCATAAGCATCCTGTAATATACTTTATTCTCATATATATCTTTATATTTTAATTTATATAGTTTATATACTTTATTTATCCGCTTTTGTTTTTTCTTGGTTATTTTTCTCCCATTCTATTCCCTCATGCCGAACCGTCGTAAAAAGCATTTCACTGCATGTTCCAGATGCAATAGCAGGCAACCTCTATGGGTCCGAAATGGAGTTTTTGCATCTGTAGCCTGACTTTTACAAGTACTGGACACCAGGGAAGCAGAGAAACCATGCAACAACTAATCTGTATGATGATGTATAATAACCTCGTGACTTCGGCTTGCTGCGTCTTCGGCCTACCAGCCCTCAGTGCAGGGAGAGCAGATGTTGGGAAGGGGTGCTCGAAGATTTATATTAACACGAATGGTTTAAGAACTCTGTGCTTGTCTCACGCTACTGCTCATCACTAGTGGAGTTTGTGACTGTAAGATGCAGGCTATTTACCATGGAAATTCACCACTGTTTTTCATTGTCTGAGTGTTTATTCCCCCGCGTAATGCTAAGGAGGTGTGACTGTGTAAACTTTATTGTGCTATTAAGGACCTTGATGATGCTCCCCCGACGGATTGTTTATTATTGCCGGAGAATTCAACTGTGCTCCTAAACTCCATCAGCATGTGAACTTTGCACGTGAGGAGCGAACACACTGGATATCCTGGCGTGTATCGTGCGGAGCTTCGCCCCCACCTTTGCTACTCAGACCACATCTCTGTTATGCTAATTCCAGCATACAGACGCTCGTCAGACGCTTTAAACCGGTTCTGAAACAGATGAAACCTGGCCAGCAGCTCTTTGGACTGTTTTGGGTGCACTGACTGGGACATGTTTAGGGAGGCTGCAACCAGTGGTGATTCCATCAATTTGGAGAGTACATATGATCACTAAGCAGCTACATCACCAAGTTCGTTGATGTGACCATCTCCAAACCATCACTACACACTCCAACCAGAAGCTATAAATGATCGCAAAATGATCATGGACGTCTGCTGGACCAGACAACGTTCTTGGCAGAGTGCTCAGGGAAAGTGCGAACAGCTAGCAGATGTCTTCACTGACATCTTTTACATTTCCCTGAGCAGCACCGTTGTTCCTACATGCCTCAAGACAATGACCATCGTCCCGACAAGTCTACAGTCTCCTGGCTCAATGACTATCATCCCGTCGCGCTCCACACATCGTGATGAAGTGCTTCGGGAGGGTCATCATAAGTCACATCAAGACCCCGCTACCACCTTCATTAAACCCTATACAGTTTGCGTATTATCCAAACCATTCCATGGATGATGCCATCTCCACGACCCTCCATCTGGCCCTGACCCACCTGGACAATACGAACACATACATATGAATGCTGTTTATAGACTTCATTCAACACGATCATTCCTCAGCACCCAATTGAGAAGTTGAGCCTACTGGGCCTGAACACCTGCCTCTGTAACTGGATCCTGGACTTCCTGACTGGGAGACATCAGTCAATCCGGATCGGAAACAGCATCTCCAGCACCACCACAGTGAGCACTTGGGCACCTCAGGGGTGTGTGCTGAGTCCACTGCTGTTCACTCTGCTGACTTACGACTGTGTAGCAATGCACAGCTCGAACCACATCATCAAGTCTGTTGATGACACGACTGTGGTGGGTCTAATCAGCAAGAACGATGAGTTCGCACACACCCCTTACACACACCCTTCACACACACCCCTCACACACCAAAACCTCACACACACTCTTCACACACCCCTGACACACACAAACCTCTTACACACACACACACACACACACACACACACACACACACACACACACAGAGAGACGCACACCCTTCACACACAAACCTCTCGCACACACCCCTCAAAACTCCCTGAGATGCAGAAGGAAGAAACCTTAAGAAGAACCAGACTCAAGAGGGAACCTGAGTCAATGTAGCAGACTGTTGATATTAACTACAGTCCAAATCTATCCTCAAAGCTCCTGATCTGCTCCTTTACCTCACAAACACCTACTGACTAAAGACTCCACTAAATAAATGTGTTCAGCCTCGACTTGAACACTGAGACTGTGTCTGAGTCCCGAACACTGATTGGAAGGTTGTTCCATAACTGTGGGGTTTATAAGAACAAATAGCCTGATTAAAAGATAGATGATTAAAACAGGGCTGATGTGATCATATTTTCTAGATCTAGTGAGGACTCTTGCTGCTACATTCTGAACTAACTGAAGTTTATTTCTGCACTTACTCCAACACCCAGACAGTAAAGCGTTACAGTAGTCTAATCTAGATGTTACAAAAGCATCTACTAGTTTTTCTGCATCCTGTAACATCATATTTCTAATTTTAGCAATATTTCTAAGGTGGAAGAAGGAGATCCTGGTGATATTATTCACGTGAACCTCAAAGGAAAGACTCGGGTCAATAATCACACCGAGGTCTTTGACAGCCCGTACATGCTGAAACAGAAACACCATCCAGAGATGCTACAGAATCGGAAAGTTTACTTCTAGATGCATGTGGTCCTAGTAAAAGTACTTCCATCTTATCTGAGTTGAGCAGAAGAAAGTTATTAAGCATCCACTGTCTAATGTCCTTTACACACTCCTCAACATTGTTAAGCTGATCTCTCTCATCTGGCTTTGCTGAAAATATACAGCTGTGTATCATCAGCATAGCAATGGAAGCCAATACCATGTTTATGAATAATTTCACCCAGAGGCAGCAGATATAAAGAGAAAAGCATTGGGCCTAAGACAGATCCTTGGGGAACACCAAACTTTACCTCAAAGAGTGTGGAGAACTCACCATTTACATCAACAAACTGATAGCAATCAGTCAAATAAGACCTGAGCCAAGAGAGAGCTGTTCCCTTTATTCCTACAACGTTCTCAAGTCTAGCAAGCAGGAGATGATGATCAATGGTGTGAAAAGCTGCACTGAGGTCGAGCAAAACAAGTAAAGAGACAAAACCCTGATCAGAGGCCAATAACAGGTCATTTACCACCTTAACTAGCGCCGTCTCTGTGCTATGATGAGGCCGAAATCCTGACTGATACATTTCATAAATGTTATTCACACGTTATTATGTAAAGGTATTGTTTACAAATACACTTTTATTTATAGTTCTCATTTTTGCACATTGTACTGTATAACATACAGAAGGTTTACTGGTCAGCACTATTTTGTGTTTTGTGTATTTGTCCCACACCGTCTTGTGTTTTTTTTTGCACTGGTTTCACCCGAGGACACTTTACTAAGTCCCTAACTCTGTGTTCTGTAATGTACCTCTGTGTTGTTTTATGTTGTTGTATGTATCACCAGAGTCCTGGAGAAACGTTGTCTCATTTTACTGTGTACTGCTTCAGATATATTTGGTTGAAATCACAATAAAAGCTTTTAAAATCATTGGAAGTCTGCAGTGATGGTTGTCCTTCTGAAACTTTGTCCCATCTCTACACAGGATCTCCAGAGCACATTCAGAGTCCCCATCAGGTGTCTTACTATGGCTCTTTTCTCCTAGTTCATATTGTCTGGGAGACCAGCTCTTAGAAGAGTCCTGGGTGTGCTACACTGCTTCCATTTGAGAAATACGGAGGCTATTGTGCTCTTGGGAATCTTCAGTGCAGCAGAATTTTTTTGTTTTTGTAGCTGTCTTCAGATCTGTGCTTTCATTAAACCTTTTTTTTGTTTTTGTTCTAATCTGCATTATCAGTTGTGACACCTTCTATAGAGAGGTGTGTTTCTTTTCCAATCATGTCCAATCAATAAACTTTTCCACAGGTAGACTCCAGTCAAGGTGGAGAAACATCTCAGCAACAATTAGGAGAACTGGGAGGTACCTGAGCTCATTTTCAAGTGTTGATGCCAATTTGAATACTTATGTTCATGTGATATTAGAGTTTTTCCTTTTTCACATTTATAGACTTTTCTAGAATTCTGTTTTCACTTTGTCATTATAGGAAACTGAGTGTAGATTAATGAGCTACAAAATCAGTGTAATATAACAACAACAAACTGGCGACAGTCTGAATGAACTTTATCAGATCCCTCAAACTACAGCTCCACATAAAACTAGTTTAATACATTTCAGTTATAATGCATCATCTACACACACAGACACACACACAAACACACAACCTTATTAAAATATCGAAAAATATACAAAAATGATTTCAGAAACAGAATAAGTTTATACCTGTGTGTCTATTGACTTATAAAAAACATTTCAGAGTTTTATTTGGTTACATAAATGATCAGTTTACATAAAAAATTATTATTATTATTATTATTATATTATATTAAAATATCTGTGATTAGAATCTCTTAAATAACTTTACTGAAATGATCAGATGTGGGCAGTGATGCAGTGATGGATCTTCTCATATTCTATCATTTATTCAGAAAGATTTCCATCTGAAGGCAGACAGGATGCAGTGAACGAAGTAAAACAATGTGGCGATGTAGGAAAAAACCTAAAACACACACACACACACACACACACACACACACACAGCACATTTTATTTAACTTTTGCTTTGTGAATTTATTTAGTGTATTTTTGAGTAATAAATGAAACATGATTAATGTGTTGTATTTTATTATCAGTTTGCATTTTTGGTGAAAAATTTGTTTGGAGTATTTAAACAGGATATAATTTTCATCATAGCACAGAGACGGCGCTGGTTAAAGTGCTAAATGACTGTTATCGGCCTGTTAGAGTTTTGTCTCTTTGTAAATTTTAATGACAAATGTTAAAAATTAAAAATCTGTATTCAGTTAACACAAATACACAATCCTATCTAAAAGTGTGTGTGTGTGTGTGTGTGTGTGTGTGTGTGTGTGTGTGTGTGTGTGTCCTCACCACTGCTGCAATATCGATCTGGTAATATCTGAATCTGTCCACTATAGAGACGGTGGTGCTGTTCTTCATGTCGAGTGTGACAGTGGCGAGAGGAACTGAAGCGCTGAGATAGAACAAAGCTGCCAGCAAGTGATACACTACGTCCTACAAAATCAAACACACACACAGGATCTCCTTCTTTCGTGACTCAGTGTTCGGGACTCAGACACAGTCTCAGTGTTCAAGTCGAGGCTGAACACATATTTATTTAGTGGAGTCTTTAGTCAGTAGGTGTTTAGTCAGAAGCTGCTCTGAGACGATGTTCATTGTTAAAAGCGCAAAACAAATAAAATTGAATTGAATTGAATTGAACACAGAGAGGCAGTGAGAGGACTGAGAGAGGACAGAGAGAGGGAGTGAAGGGTCTGTGAGAGGACAGAGAGGGGCACTAAGAGGACTAAAATGGGCAGTGAGAGGACTGAAAGGGACAGTAAGATGACTGAGAGAGGCAGTAAGAGAACTGATAGAGGTAGCCAGAGGACAGAGAGAGGCAGTGAGAGGACTGAGAGAGGCAGTGAGAAGACAGAGAGAGGCAGTGAGAGAACAGAGAGGCAGTGAGAGGACAGAAAGAGGCAGTGAGAAGACAGAGAGAGGCAGTGAGAGAACAGAGAGGCAGTGAGAGGACAGAAAGAGGCAGTAAGAGAACAGAGAGGCAGTGAGAGGACTAAGAGAGGCAGTGAGAGGAATGAGAGAGGCAGTGAGAGGACAGAGAGGCAGTTAAAGGACTGAGAGAGGCAGTGAGAGGACAGAGAGGCAGTGAGAGGACAGAGAATCAGTGAGAGGACTGAGAGAGGCAGTGAGAGGACTGAGAGGCAGTGAGAGGACTGAGAGAGGCAGTGAGAGGACTGAGAGAGGCAGTGAGAGGACTGAGAGACAGTGAGAGGACTGAGAGAGACAGTGAGAGGACTGAGAGAGGCAGTGAGAGGACTGAGAGGCAGTGAGAGGACTGAGAGAGGCAGTGAGAGGACTGAGAGGCAGTGAGAGGACTGAGAGAGACAGTGAGAGGACTGAGAGGCAGTGAGAGGACTGAGAGAGACAGTGAGAGGACTGAGAGAGGCAGTGAGAGGACTGAGAGAGACAGTGAGAGGACTGAGAGAGACAGTGAGAGGACTGAGAGGCAGTGAGAGGACTGAGAGGCAGTGAGAGGACTGAGAGAGACAGTGAGAGGACTGAGAGGCAGTGAGAGGACTGAGAGAGACAGTGAGAGGACTGAGAGAGGCAGTGAGAGGACTGAGAGAGACAGTGAGAGGACTGAGAGAGGCAGTGAGAGGACTGAGAGAGGCAGTGAGAGGACTGAGAGAGGCAGTGAGAGGACTGAGAGGCAGTGAGAGGACTGAGAGAGGCAGTGAGAGGACTGAGAGGCAGTGAGAGGACTGAGAGAGACAGTGAGAGGACTGAGAGAGGCAGTGAGAGGACTGAGAGAGGCAGTGAGAGGACTGAGAGAGGCAGTGAGAGGTGACAGTGGTAAATGTTAACAAGCACTAGATAAAAATATTTTATTCTACACACTTTTTTAGTTTTTTTCATGGAGATAATTGAGACAGTAATAAAGGCATAAACTTGTCTTGATTACACATGAACACACGCACACGCACGCACACAGAAAATCAACAACACTGCAGTCACATGAGCAAATTACACACATTCATCACAAGAGAGATCACATACCCACAGGTTCATGTAACCACATTATCTCATATTTAAATATATATGTTATGGCTGTAAACACACACACACACACACACACACACACACACACACACACACACACACACACACACACACACACACACACACACACAGAGAGAGAGAGAGAAAGAGACACACTCAGACATGGTGGAATGTCATTCAGTGTTAAATAGACTAGAAGAAGAAGAGTTACAGTACAGTACAGTGATCCTGCTCACCAAAGAACAGATGATTTTCACTAAATTTATTAATACAATTGTCACTTTAAAGTCCATTTAAAAAGTCAATTAGAGGAGAAACATCTTCATCTCAAATCACTAAACTGTGATCCCTCACTGTGTTAGTTTAGCTTTCACAGGAAAAGCGTGTGTTGTGTTTACTCGAGAGGAACCTGAGAACTACACACAGGTGAGTGTAATACTGTGATGTGGAGTTTAAAACATTCACTGAAGCATCTGCAGAACCCAACTCTGAACACCAGGAACTTTCCTCATGTAAACATTTCATAATGGTGATGCAAAAAACACAACGATAAATGTCCAGTGGTTCCTAATGTATTCAATTTGGTGATCAGTTGTGGTTCCTAAAAGTCCAACATCTTAATGTTCCTCACATGATTTAAAAAACATCTCAATTAAAGCTGAATAATGTGTGTGTGTGTGGGTGTGTGTGTGTGTGTGTGTGTGTGTGTGTGTGTGTGGGTTGCTCACCGCAGTAGCAAAGCCTCCTTTGTTCTTGTGAGCTCCAGAAACAAAAATGATGAGCCACAGGAAGGTCATAACAAAACAGAAGACAGAGACGAACATCACCCAGCCCTGAGGATTCTCTGGTTCTACATGAGTTGAGGCCACCAGGATCCAAACCAAGCCACCAAATATCTGCAACACACACACACACACACACACGCGCGCACGCACGCACGCACGCACGCACGCACGCACGCACGCACGCACACACACTATTCAGTTTTAATTGAGATGTTTTTTAAAATTTTTTAAACTTGGTATATGTGTAGACTATGTCAGAAGTTTGTCATTCCGCCTCCTGGTACACTGTTGGAAAAATGGTTCTCTATTTACAAAGAATTCTGAATGGAAACTTCTCTCAAAAGTCAACAATATTTTTAAGTCATTTTTTTTCTTATCCGCCTAAAATGCTTCCAATTTCTCCAAAAATTCCTCATTCTTCAAGGGTTCATCAGAATATCTAAGGGTTTTGTGGTTGCTAAATTGTTCTGTTAGACAGAAAACCACTCAGATTCGTGGTCTTTATTACTGAACTGTTCATTGCAGGTTCTCATCCTGCTGAAGGCCAGGAACTCGCTGTGCAGGGTTCCGTCTCCTGTGAGGTTCTGAGTTTACTAAACGCTGGAGCTCAGAGGTGTGACACCAGAACAGAAGAGTGTAAACACATCAGGATCAGATAACAGTAACCACACACACACACACACACACACACACACACACACACACACACACACACACACAAAGCAGTATTAATAATTTAACTTTTAACTGCACCATAAAGGGAATATAGTAACCTGAACACATATTTACACTTGTTGTCATGGTAACAGTCCCCGCATTGATTTATAACTACGATTAAACTGGTGAACATTTCTACCCCAGAGTCCCCCGTCTACCCCCCTCTATCTACCATGTCCCCCACCTACCCCTCTATTCTCTACCCCCCTGTCTTTCTCAACCTGTCTGTCCCTCATTCTCTCTTCTTCCTGCTCCCTCTCTCTCACCTTTCAGGTCAGTTGGTGTGATACTGATCCACGGCCCTGAGCTTAAACTCCACAACACAAAACAAAACCACAAAAACAGCAGGATCATGTTTTTTCCGTTTGGGAAGCAGATGCAGCAAAATTCCCAGCGCTAAATTCCACCACCTACACCACATCCAACATCTCCAACACCTACACCACCTCCAACAGCTCTAACATCTTCACCACCTCCAACATCTCCAACACCTACACCACCTCCAACATCTCCAACACTTACACCACATCCAACATCTCCAACACCTACTCCACCTCCAACATCTCCAACACCTACACCACATCCAACATCTCCAACACCTACACCACCTCCAACAGCTCTAACACCTTCACCACCTCCAACATCTCAACACCTACACCACATCCAACATCTCCAACACCTACTCCACTCCAACATCTCCAACACCTACTCCACCTCCAACATCTCCAACACCTACATCTCCAACACCCACACCACATCCAACATCTCCAACACCTACACCACCTCCACATCTCCAACACTTACACCACCTCCAACATCTCCAACACCTACTCCACCTCCAACATCTCCAACACCTACACCACATCCAACATCTCCAACACCTACACCACCTCCAACAGCTCTAACACCTTCACCACCCCCAACATCTCCAACACCTACACCACATCCAACATCTCCAACACCTACACCACCTTCAACATCTCCAACACCTACACCACCTCCAACATCTCCACCACCTACACCATCTCCAACATCTCCAACACCTACATCACCTCCAACATCTCCAACACCTACACCACATCCAACATCTCCAACACCTACACCACCTCCAACAGCTCTAACACCTTCACCACCTCCATCTCCAACACCTACACCACATCCAACATCTCCAACACCTACACCACCTCCAACAGCTCTAACACCTTCACCACCTCCATCTCCAACACCTACACCACATCCAACATCTCCAACACCTACACCACCTCCAATATCTCCACCACCTACACCATATCCAACATCTCCACCACCTCCAACAGCTCTTACACCTTCACCACCTCTACCACCTCCAAAAGCTCTAACACCTTCACCACCTACACCACCTCCAACATCTCCACCAACTTCAAAATATTCTCTACCTATACAACCTCTAACATCTCCAACACCTCCAACATCTACAACACCTTCACCACCTCCAACACCTTCACCACCTCCATCTCCAACATCTCCACCACCCCCAACACCTCCACTACTTCCAACACACATTCTACCTGGATAAACACCTCTGTCCTCACTCACCTTCCCAAAGCTTTACTCTATCAGCACAACTGACACATGTGAGACTGAGGGACACTGGGGGACTGTGAGGGACGCTAAGGGATGCTGAGGGACAGTGAGGGACAGTGAGGGACACTGGGGGATGCTGAGGGACAGTGAGGGACACTGGGGGATATTAAAGGACTTGTTTAACCCTGAACTCGACCCTGATGATGTCACATGGAGTTTACTTCTACACAACCCTGTGTGTGGATCAGAGTGCGACACTAGGTGTGTTCATTCAACAAAACATTAGTGTGTGTATATGTGTGTGTGTGTGTTTTCTCATTAACCCAGTGTGAGGCGCGCTGAGTAACCATGCGCAACTGACCAGCTCTCCCTGAGAGCACTAATGTTACACACACACACACACACACACACACACACACACACACACACACACACACACACACACACATACTTTCATCTCTGTGACCCATATTTCCTAATAAAAGGTCATTTAAAGTCATGATCATCGGAGAACATGTGACCATTAAAGCCTGAGAGCCGTAGAGTCACCAGAATTCCAGACACAGGAGATGTTTAGGATAAATTCTATTCTATTCTACTGAATAGAAGCAAAAGAAGAAAAAAAAGGAGAATAGGAAGAAAAGTAGAAGATAAAGGAGAGGAAAGAGAAGAAAAAAGAACAGAGGGAGTAGGAGGAAAAGAAGCCCCACGCTAGTTTCTTCTCACCAGTTCAGGCAGGTAGAAGATCTCGGGGGCAGTGGTGCAGATTCCTAGCCCACTCGGCAGGTTGGCCATCGCTGTCGCTGTCGCCGCTGCCATGTGCCTTCGCTCGCACTCTAACGGAGTCTCGGAGTAACGGGGACAGGAGAAGTGTCTCAGAGTGAAGCCCTGCACCTGCACCTGCAACCTGCACCTGAAATACCGGTCTGTGCACACACTACTTCCCTCCGGGCACTACTCTGTGTGTATGTGTGTGTGTGTGTGTTGTGTGTGTGTGTGTGTGTGTGTGTGTGTGTGTGTGTGTGTGATTACGGAAGGCCGACAAGGTCAAAATTTTCAATACGACCTCCCCCCCCTCCCTCGTTCTTCCCCCCTCCCTCTCTCTCCCACCCCCTCTCTTCATTTCTCTCTCTCTCTCTCTCTCTCTCTCTCTCTCTCTCTCTCACTCTCTCTCTCTCTCCCTCCCTCCCTTTCAACAGGCTCACATGGTGTTACTAGACAAAAGAAAGTATTTATCAGTATCAAGTCTTGCATTTTTCTTCGCCGTATCTTCAGTGATGTTCTACCTGAACCAGTCCACCTCTGTATCCCATCATTAAGTGCAGTAGATCAGAGCTGCATCACACACAGGATCTCATCCAGTCACAATGAACATCATCACTAAAGCAACAAACACGATCACAATTCCTGGCTTTCCTGGGGATTTGAAATGAAGGCAAATTGTGTGGTTTTGTGCAAATTCTAAAGGAAAGAAAACACAAAAATATAAACAGTTCATGCAAACGTTTAACAACAGTTTTGAACTGTTTTGGTGACCTTTCTCACCATGTCCAGCTTTTACTGTAAAGTCCGTCTTGTAAAAGTCCTTGAAAGTGTATCTGTGACCAAATCAGTTTCTTCTTCTCTATCAGTTGTTGTGGAATGAAAAAACATCTGAATATATTGAGATTTAAGTTTTTTAGATTAAGATTAAAAAAATATGAATATATAATGATTGAGAAGTTTGCGGTTAGTGAGCTCTGACTAGTGATGCTCTCTGACCATCCAATCAAAGGAAGTGAAACTGCTGATGTTATTGTACACCTGTTAGATGACCCATGTGTCACCACCTCACAATTTGATTAGTTAAAGCCACAGCCTTCAAGCAACATGGATTTGAAGTACCAAGAGCTCACGCTGTTCATTTCTGCTGGCCTTATGGCAGGTAGATTCCTTTGACCCAGCAACATGTGATGTGACAGCTGAAATCTGATTGGATAGAAAAAAAACATATGCACTGTATATATGAAAAATAAAATAAACTAGGACATTTCACAAGAACACCAGGGAACTTACCTTCAGTTTCAACTCACTTTCCATAGGTCAATTCTTAATTCATCACTAACCACATCTGAGATCAAACTCCACATCCAGGATCTTCTCATTATGGTGTGGATGTTCTGGTAGTTATGGTTCTTTAAAACACTTCCGGTGACGTAGCTTCCTGTGTTTGACTTGTTTGCCGCGAGTTCCGTGTTTGTATTTCTGTTGGCGTTTTCAAACTAAACTTTACTATTTATCTTTCCTTTTTCCTCCTTAAATAATCCTGAATTGTTTTTGTCTTCCTGACTTGTGTCTGTAACTCGTTAACTCGAATATCACCAGTATTGACTACATTCATTGCCTCTCACTTTATCATAACTCTCACACTTTATCTGAACTCTATTCGCTATTATAAACACGTTGGTTGTGTGTCTGACTTTGAGCACAGGTGAGGACTCGTTCGAGTTGCAAACGGTGGCGTTGAAGATGGAGGCTTTGGAGAAACAGATTCGCGAGCTGCATGTAAAGCATGCCCAGCTGCGAGAGCGGGAAGCAGCGCTGGAAACATCCTGGGCGGACGCTCACTCTTCCCAGGTAAATTCCAGCACCTCAACTCCGGCGTGTTTCCCTGCCCAGGCCCAGCGCACCTACAACTCCGCGTGTTTCTCTGCCCAGGCCCAGCGCACCTACAACGCGGCCCACCCAGGTATCGTTCACTCCGGCACCGGTGCACCACTGACCCTGGATGCTGCAGCAGCGGAAGCCGCGAGCCAAGCCCCAGTCGAGGACGTCTCCCCCGCCACCACCGGATTTCGAGATCTCGACCGAGAACCGTTTCGCCCCTCTCCGTGAGACGGAACGCGATACTGTGATGCTCGGAGATTCCATCGTCTGGCATGTCCGCGCTACCGGAGCCAATGGTAAGGTGCATACTGTTTTCCTGGTGCTCGTGTTCTCAATGGCACCGCGCAGGTTCCTGCGATTCTAAATGAGAACTTTGAAGCTGTTGTTCTGTTGATGCCAGAACAAATGACACCAGGCTGAGGCAAACGGAGATCTTAAAGAGGGATTTCAGGATCCTGGTGGAGACCGACGCAGCACATCGCCCCCAAAAAGAAGATCATAGTGTCAGGACCTCTTCCCACTTACCAGCGAGGGGTGAGAAGTTTAGTAGACTTTTAGCACTAAATGAATGGTTACAGTCATGGTGTCGAGAGCAAAAACTTCTCTTTATTAATAACTGGAACTGTTTCTGGGAGCGTCCTAGGTTCTTCCGCCCTGATGGCCTGCACCCCAGCAGAGTTGGAGCAGCAGTGCTATCAGATAACATCTCTAGGATACTTCACACCATCTGACTGGTAAGACATCAGGAAATCTTCAACTATGAGAACACGCATACAACAGACCAAATAGTTACAAGTGAGCACACAGCCCAGTTTATAGAAACCGTATCTATTCCTCGTGTAGTAAAGCCAAGAATTAAATACACAAGATCCAGAAATAATCTTATGGGGCAACCATTTATAGTGCCTCTCTTAATGTTAGTCAGATATTAGAATTCAGCTTTAAATCATTTGAAGTGCTCGTCCTTAAAATTGTACTTTCAAAAATACATAGAAAACTCGCTCTGGTCACCGTGTACAGACCCCCAGGACCCTACGCTGATTTTCTTCAAGAGTTTGCTTGTTTTCTTTCAGACCTCTTGATCACTTTTGATAAAGTGCTGCTTGTAGGAGATTTTAATATTCATGTAGATGATGTAAACGATGCTCTGGGATTATCATTTGTCGACTTATTAAACTCTTTTGGGGTTAAACAAAACGTCACCGGACCAACTCATCGCTTTAACCACACACTAGACTTATTAATATCCCACAGAGCAGACGTCACTGATATAGATATTGTAGCGAATGGGAGAGAAGAGGGAAAAACCATTGACAAAAATAAAATGAGTATATAGTTTGAATAACAGTTTGCCCGCATTTCCAAGATTATATGTAGCGAATTTAGCTCGCAAAGAAAGGAAATATTCATAAGTAATTATAACTGGTTATAGTTACTCCTAAATATTTAAGTTAAGTTGAAATTGACGGTAATGGAATTAACGTTACACTTATTTGGTCTGTTCGTCCGGGGAACAGACAGTATAATCTTTATTAATTCTATAAAAGAGGTATCTCCCCGGCTGAGAAGACGCGACCCCCTTTACTTTATACCGTACAATTTATAGAGCATGTAGTTCAGATCAAATGTTGCTGGAATCTTAAAATTTGAGCGGCGGTCAGAGACAATCACTTATGAAAAATTATGGCGTTTATTGAATGAGACAAACACAACATAAAACTACACAAACAAACCAAAAGAAGTAAAGAAAACAAGAATGAAAGTAAAAATAAACAAAAGTTAAAATTAGGAAAAGCAGGAAAAGAAAGGAAAAGAAGAAAGGAGAGAAAGAAAGGAAAGGAATGGCAAGCTTAAGCTTCAAAATTAATCACACCCTAACTGAGAAATCGTCACAGAAATTTAAATTCACCTAAAGATTCAATAAAGGGTCACACTTAAATACGCATCTAAATTGGTTGTAAAACGATTACTTGCATTGGCTTGTTGCACAAGAGTCCAGATGCGACGAAGAGATCTTTGAAGAGTCAGTTAGAATGAAGTCAGATGTTCTTCCAGGTTCTTCTGAAGATCAGAGCAGTTGTTGTTCTTGAAAAGTGAAGCTTGCCGGAAGATCTTGGAGGAAGGGAGAGTCGTTTCCAAACAGTTCCAAACGTCTGATCCTCCCCTCGGGCCCTTCCCTCAAGCAGGCGAGTTGACTTGACCAGGCTGACTGACTGAGTTGAAGATAAAGCTTGCTGGAAGATCTCAAAAGGTTTCTCGAAGAGTCGCTGCTGGGCTGTTCTAAGCGTCCGACTCTCCGGGCCTTCGGGCCCCGGGGGTCCGAGCCTTTCCAGTCGAGCCGAGTGAGCGAGCTTGCTTTACTTGACTGACTAGTTGGGTTCAAGATGTTTAAAGGTCCTGAACCCCACCCATCTTTGGGGAAATGGCCAATGCTATGGCCTGAGATTTTGGAGAGAGAAACTCCTTTGTTCATGCGTTTGTGGGCATGGTTTCTGGGTATACTTGCTTGAAGAACTTAAAGTTTTATCCAAAGTGTATCAAAACAGTATGGTACATTTTATGATCAAATAAAATGCACCATTGTTTACAAAATAAGGAACAGATCATTTTGGTGATCATTTTGATATTAGACATGGAAAGCAAGGACAGCATTAACACAGAGGTACATTACATACCAGTTCACATTTAACATATTATTAACATACCAATATTTAAGGTATAACTTCGTTAATACAATGTTATAGTCAGGTATATAAAATGCCCCTTGTAGGAAAATAAAGAAAAGATAATTTATGTCGACTTAACATCAAGCCTTAACAGAACAGACAGCGTTAAAACAGATGTACACTGTACATCCAGTATTTAAGGTGTAACTTATGTTAATACAACATTAGATTCTAGTGTATACACTGCACCCTTGTTAGAAAGAAAGAAAAAAGAGAAGATCATTTTAAATCAACTTTGGAATCAAAAAGAGAGACACATTAAAACAGAGGTATATTACTAAACCTTTTAGAGTGTAACTATTATTGAGGTAGAGTTAAACACTTTCTTTATTTATAGGAGAAGATACAAACAAGATGTATGTTTGTGTCATGTGAAATGGGACATTCTATTTATTATTTAATTAATAAAATAATGCTCCCTTTTGGTGTGTGTGTGTGTCTGTATATGTGTGTGTCACAAACAAACGTACTAGGGCCGAATCCGAGATGAATTGTTTATGGTTTGAGGTCCCCTGTGGAGTCAACCAGAGAGGCCAGGGGGTTATCTGGCTTTTGGGTGGTGTATATACACTGGCGATCAAAATTAGAGAACAATTTATAAACAATTAAACAATTCTGAAATAATGTCATCTTCACTGCTCAACAGTTAAAGGAGTTTTTGTCCTGTCTATAAAATAACTAAGGCATTTCCAAAAAAAAAAAAAGATTTTGCAGAAAACACTGATCAAAATTAGAACAATGACTGTAGCATGGAAAAAGATTACAATTCAATTTAATTCAATTCATTTTATTTGTTGTAGCGCTTTTAACAATGAACATTGTCTCAAAGCAGCTTTACACAGATAATGTGGTGATTAAAAGTAAATATGTTCTTTGTAAGTAAGTTTGTCCCTGATGAGCAACTGTGGCAAGGAAAACTCCCCGAGATGGCATAAGGAAGAAACCTTGAGAGGAACCAGACTCAAGAGGAACCCATCCTCATCTGGGTTGCACCAAATGTCCATTTGAAGCAGATATACAAAGTTGCGGGGTACAGTGATGACGATCAGAAGCAAACTGCACTCCGATCAGTGTAGGAGACTGTTGACATTAACTACAGTCCAATCCATCCTCAAAGCTCCCGTTCTTACTTCGGAATTTCATGGAACCACCCAAGTGTTGATGAGAAACTGTCCCAAGCTGCACAGAGTGGCCTCCAGTCGAAGAGAACAGGTGGTGGTAGCTCAGTGGTTAAGGCATTGGACAATGGATCGGAAGGTCACAGGTTCAAATCCCACAACCACCGAGCTGCCACTGTTGGGCCTTGAGCAAGACCCTTAACTCTTCCTCTCAGTTGTAAGTCACTCTGGATAAGGCGTCTGCCAAATGCCGTAAATGTAAATGTAATGGAAGATGCACAGAGGGGAGAGGGCAGAACAGTGGTCACTGGAGCCTCAGGAGCATGTTTAACTCGACCGAGAGAGAGAGAGAGAGAGAGACAGAGAAGAGAAGGATATGAATTATTAAGTGTCCTTATTGTTGTATGAAAGTTAATGTCACTGGTGCAGCTTGGACTCCAGCAAGACTCGCTATGGCAGCATAACTAAAAGGGAGACCAGAAGGTCACACAGACATGAGGATCTCTGGGATAAGAGAGACCCACCACACCACCTTCAACAAACCTGAGTGAACGTGTGAGAGTGAGGGGACGACAGCACACATACAACAATATTTTCTGAAGGTTACAACAGTCAGCAATTAGTAGGAAGTGTACAGGCCTCTGCTGAATGACATCCATTGTCCATTCCAAGATGGCGGCGCGGCAGTAGCTCGCAGTGGCCTCTCCGGATCCAAAAATGGTGCTTTCACCATATTTAGCATGACCCTTCACAATACATGGACACCAGAGTCAGCTGTGTTCATGTGTACGACCACCAGACACTGCTACGGTACAGGCATCATGCAACCAACAATCTGCATGATGATATCAACAACCTTCGCGACCTCGGCTTGCTACGACCTCGGCCATAAAGACCAGGCCCCCAGCCCTCGGTGTTACCCGATGCCGGTGGCCGGGAGAGGGGACGTCGAAGCGCTGCTCGAGGATGCGGAAGCGGCAAGCGGGCGGGTGTCCGTGCTAGGCTAAATGCTAACCCTAGCCGGCTGGCTCTCCGTCCATTTTTCTTTCTAACGTCTGCTCCCTGGATAATAAACTGGACTACATCCGACTCCAGCGAACCACACGGCGAGAGTTTAGAGACTATTGCGTCTTTGTTTTCACGGAGACGTGGCTCAGTGACAGAGTTCCAGAAGCCGCCATCCAGCTAGACGGGCTAACCGTGTTTCGAGCCGACAGAAAGCAGCTCTGTGCGGTGACTCGCGGTGGTGGCGTGTGTGTTTATATCAACACGGAATGGTGTAAGAACTCTGTGCTTGTTTCTCGCTACTGCTCATCGCTAGTGGAGTTTGTGACTGTTAGATGCAGACCTTTTTATTTACCACGGGAATTCACCACTGTTTTACATCGTCGGAGTGTACATTCCTCCCAGTGCTAATGCTAAGGAGGCACTGTGTGAACTCTACGGCGCTATTAGCGACCTGCAGAATGCTCACCCCAACGGATTTTATTATCGCCGGAGATTTCAACCGTGGTGAATCTCAGGACTGTGCCTAAATCCATCAGCATGTGGACTTTGCAACGAGAGGAGCGAACACGCTGGATCTTGTTTACACAAACATCCCCGCGCGTATCGTGCGGAGCCCCGCCCCATCTCGGATACTCAGACCACTGCTCTGTTATGCTAATTCCAGCATACAGACCGCTCGTCAGACGCTCAAACCGGTTCTGAACAGGTGAAAACCTGGCCAGAAGGAGCTACTTCTGCTCTTCAGAACTGTTTTGAGTGCACTGACTGGACATGTTTTAGAGAGGCTGCAACCAATGGTGATTCCATCAACTTGGAGGAGTACACATCATCAGTGACCAGCTACATCAGCAAGTGCGTTGATGATGTGACCATCTCCAAGACCATCACTACACGCTCCAACCAGAAACCGTGGATGACTGCAAATGTGCATGCGCTGCTGAAACAAAGAGACTCTGCCTTCAAGAAAGGGAACAAGATGGCTTAAACAGCAAGGGCTAAACTGTCTGGTGCCATCAGAGAGGCGAAGCGCGCACACGTGAAGAAAATCCACAACCACTTCCAGGACAGCGGAGACACCCGGGGCATGTGGCAGGGCATCCAGGCGATCACAAATTACAAGACAACATCACCTGCTTGTGACCGTGACCCCTCCTCCCAGATGTCTGAACGACTTCTACGCCGGTTTGAGGGCAGAACAATGTGAAGGCGAGGAAGACCACCCCTCCTCCCACTGACCAGTTGCTCTGTCTAACCACAGCTGAAGTGAGGAAAACTCTATGCAGAGTTAACCCAAGGAAGTCTGCTGGACCAGACAAC
>JBCEWE010001824.1:20000-22861 GCA_039877035.1 Silurus lanzhouensis | reverse complement strand
TTCATTAAGAACTTTGTGTCATTTTCTCTCATGGTTATTTTTCTTCTCTGGATTCAGCAGGGTTCTGTGTCCTCATCTGCACTTCAGAAAGTGTGTGGACACCTGAACATAAGGCTGCTATGTGCGTCTCTTCAAACATCCACATTTCAGAGCTCCACTCTTCTGGGAAGATGTTCCACTTAGATTTTGTGAAGATTCATTGATACATGGTGTTGGTAAAGTCAGGTACTGATGTAGTGAGAAGGTAAAGAGGCCTGGGGGGAGTCAGTTTTTTTACATTCATCCCAAAGGTGTTCAATAGAGTAGTAGCTCTATAGCAGGAGATCTTTCATATCTTCCAACCCATTGGAAAGCAAGATCTTCATGGAAGGTTTGGGTTTCGTAGTTTAAGTGAAGGGAGATTTGATGCTCCTGCTCCCAAGACTTCTGATACAATTGTTACTTTCAGATTTATGGGAACATTTTGGAGAGAACCACATATGGGTGGAAAAACCGGTGTCCCAATAGTTTTTTAGAAACCTGAATTAAAGGAACATAGTTACTGAGTCGTTCATAAAACAGCTGTTCCTCAGGACGTCACTTTGTTGAGTGTGTTCTCGGCTAGGCTGACATGCCTCCTAGAAATTCGATAGTAAGAGTTTAAACACTGCAGCAACCATGCACTGTGTGTGTGTGTGTGGTGTGTGTGTGTGTGTGTGTGTGTTGGTGTGTGTGTGTGTGTGTAGGTAAAGCAACATCAACCATTTACCAACTTTTCATCCATTCTTTTTAGCTTATAGCAAGCACTTTACAGAGTACTGGATGTAGATTCAGACCCAAACAAAAAAACAAACAAAAAAACAAACAAACACATAGGTGATGAAAAAAACCTTAAAACCACATCATGACTCAAAGATCATCATGATGATATAAATGTAAGGAAGTTCTGGTATTCAGAGTCGGCTTTGCAGAACTCGAGTGGATTTTCCGAGCTCTTAAAATGGTCTCAGGGTTGCCAGATATTTTCTGAGTAGGAGCACCTGGACAGATCGATCTATTAGCTCAGTAGCATCTAGAAATAGACATAAAAACAGACACTTAGATTGAAAAAAAAACTAGATGAAATGAGACTCGTGAGTTAACTTGAGTAGGAAATCGCAAAAAGCGATTCTGTTACACGTAATTCTATTTTGTTTTTAATGTGAAATAAATCATACCAATATTTTATAAAGAAAACATGACCAACGTTTATTCTCCACTTATTAAATTCATTCATCATTTAGAAAAACATTTCTTCTCTAATATATATAATGAATGAATAATACACAATAATGTATTATACCATTATACCGAATCCGCAGTGTTTCTGAGGTATCAGCCGTAACATTCACTTCAAGCGAGATGTTAATCGAACTCGTGACCTTCGCTCATTTTTATCCTCACAATTATCTTCACTCTTTGTTCATGGTTCGGAAGCAGCGGCTAATTACAGGCTAATAAATCCGTTAGCAGAAGATCGTGAGCTCGTACCCATTGTGAAAGCTAAAGCTAGCCTGTTCCTAAACAGATTCATTCAACAAACTCATCCAGCCGTTCTATTGCCCATTCTCTTCCTTCTCAGCCAGTTCTTAAAACAAAGAACCAGGAGCACATGGACACAATGGAGCTATCACTTCAGATCTCCCAGGACAACAGCATTCAAGCAGGTCAAAGGTCAACGGTGGTGTAATTTTGAGGTCGTCTTCGCGAAGGGTCACTTTAAACACACGGCCTCACTTTCGACTCCTCCTTGTGAATTCTCCAGAAGTCCTTGAAGACCATTCATCATCTCAAGATGTGAGACAATTCCACACGTAAAAAGCAGTTTCCTCTTCTCAATCCAACAAATCATCTGCTATCTCACTTCCTCCACATCTTCACATCCTGCATCTGCTCTTTCTTTTAATTTTCTCAGACAGACTCTGACACGTTCCTGTGAAAGGTCATGAGGCAGGTGGCAGCCCAGCTCCGATCTGCAAAGTCACGTTTCTACTTATTTCCTCATGACGTTGCTGTGGGATTACTGGCAGGTCCATATGAGGAGCTATAAACCGATTAACAATCTCAGAGAGAATCCAGAACGTGCTCAAAACACGTCCTTCAGATAGACACCTGACTTGGCTCTTCTCCCAAACTGTTACACAAAGTTATACACACAAATGTGAAGGACATCTCTGGATGCAGGAGCATAAAATACTGCCTTTACTTTTGGGATGAATGTGAACACTGACTGCACCCAGGAACCTCCTCATCTTCTCACCTGCATCACTACCTGACTTTACTCACACCCTTGTGGATTATTAAATCTCCACAAAATCTTGTGCTCTGGTGTCACCAAACTTTTGACCGTATAATGTGTGTGCTTAAAATAAAGAAGTGTTAATGAAAGTCATAAATCAGGATTTCCATCGAGTCTCCAGTGATGTGAATGTTCTCGCTCTCATTTAATGTTATTAATTTCGCATATATAAATGTAATATTTCATTTGGGAATAAAATGAATGAAATGCAAATAGTGCAATTAAATAACAAACAATGAAGATGAATCCAATCAAATTATATAATTATTATTCGTAATAAACAAGATGGCAATTAGATAGAAAAAGAAAAGATTCATTTGAACAAACAGAATTAAAACTCGAACTATTAAAACAGACGACTGTGATGGAATTAAATAATCGCATTGAAATTATAAAAAAAATGTAATCACCAATAAAAATAAAAAGTTAAATAAACACTTTTAAAAGTTTTAACTTGTAAAATAAAGCAAAATAATTACAATTGAATAATTAATTAAATGTAAGTCATCACAATCTAGAAATAAAAAAAGATATATTTTTTAAT
>JBCEWE010001824.1:0-12500 GCA_039877035.1 Silurus lanzhouensis | reverse complement strand
CGTTTCAGACCAAATACAAAAATAATCCATGTAAAGTTAAAAGTTCGAGTCGTTTCTTGTTAATTTTGGAATTTATTTTGTCTAATTAACACAAATCGAAACTCTGACTGTCGGCATGTGAGGGACCTTCAGGTCAGCGAGGGTGCTGAACCAAAACAGAGCTCTTTCCCAGAAAACATACCGGAAAGATTATCACATGGTCAGTTTTATCCCTGATCCCTTCACTCAGGTCTCTCTCACACACACACACACACACACACACACACACACACACACACACACACACACACACACACACACACACACACACACACACACACACACACTGTCTATCTCTAAGGAGACATACACTACATCTGGAGCTTGTAACAAGTTCTAATAAAGACAAATATGAACAGAAGGACATGGAAGGAGATGAGCCACTACAGAAACCATGTCTTTTCTACAACCATCTCACCGCAAGTCTGAATCATATACTGGACTCCCACTAGGATCGTCTGGAAGCTGTAAAACACACACACACACACACACACACACACACACACACACACACACACACACACACACACATAAATAACATATATAATATAAATATATATATATTATAACAGAAGAAATAAAACACTGGGAGAGAACAGGAGGTTTGTATCGAGCTGGGAGATGGTGATGGATGGCTGGAACAACCCTCAAGTGCTCCATCTAACACCATCTCGTCTCAGCTCGACCTCTGTAACAGAAGCCAGATGCTGAAGATTAGCAATGTGAAATATGGAAGAGTTTTCATTCTGTATGGCACTCAGATCTCAAAAACTCAGAAACATGAAGGTCAGACCTGGAGATGAAGAACCTGTAGGACTAGCAGAGGAGGTCTTTCCGATTGAAGCTTGTTCATGGCAGATTTATGTGATCTCGATGTCAAAATGTGTGGGTGAAGTCGTTAAAAATACTTTTTAGAATGAAGACAAAAGTATTCGAACACCTGATTTTTCCAACTATATGTGGTTTAGTTGAAGTTGGAGACACACAGTTGTATCTGTCAGGAAGTGCAGGTGACTGCGCGAGTGGAAGGATGCAAGCAGGTGTACAGTAAAAGCTGTTTCCACCTTACACCTGCTTGCGTCCTGCATTTGGGTCCTTCCAGTCACCACCACTGAAAGTATCAGACGTCTTTGGATGCAGAAGCATGAAATGTTCCTTTCATTTGAACTAGGAGACCCAAAACCTGTTCCAGCATGAGCGATGCCTCTATGCACAAAGCATCTATATTTAGATCTGCTTTCCATGAGTTGGAGGATGTGGAAGATCTCCTGCTGTAGAGCTCCAACCCTATTAAACATAAATAAACGTGAACGCTGACTGCACCCCAGGAACCTCCTCACCTTCTCTCCTACCTCAGTGCCTGACTTTACTCACACCCTTGTGGTTTATGTCAAATGTGTGGAGTCTCCAGGGTCAGATCTTTGTAACATCTTCAGGACAGTGGAGGTTACGCTTCTTTACGGTTTCTCATTCAAACAATAAGCTGCGTTTTTATCATATTTAAGAGAGTGTTGGAGCTTAGTGTTTCAGGCGTTGGACTTTAGATCTGAAGGTTGTGAGTTCAAATCCCAGCCACACCAAGCTGCAACTCCCGGGCTCTTGAGAAAACCCCGTCACTGCTCAGTTGTATGAATGAAATAAATGTAAGTTGCTCTGAATGAGAGCATCTGCCACATGCTATAGATGTCAATGTGAATGTGAAGAAAAAAAAAACAGATGGAATGATGTTTATCGCTGCTATAACATGGAACTGACTCATTTCTTTGTTGCTCCACACCCTGAATTCTAATTATAAATAAATTAAAAGTATGACATGATGTTCTCAGCAAATTGCTGTGGTAGAAGAGACACAAAGGAGAAAAAGTGACAAACCTTCATATACATCAGTTAATAAATGGGGACATAAATGTGGAGGTGGAAGCTCTGGTTAAGATTTTGGACTTCTGATCAGAAGGTCATGAGTTCAAATCCCTGCATCTCCAAGCTGCCACTAAGATGGGCCCTTGAGCAAGTCCCTTAACCCTCATCTGCTCAGTTGTATGAATGAGAATTGTGAATGTAATAAAGAACCATGAGAGAGCCGTGATTTATCCTGATGAGAAGATTCCTGGAATCTTGGCTGATTTTGGCTCCGTGATCAGTCATTTTTACATTATAATCACATTATCCTATATCATACAGGGTTTACACACACACACACACACACACGCACACACACACACACACACGCACACACACACACACACACTTTAGAAGTTCTTTCAGGCTCCTCAGTGCCTGGAAGCACCACTTTCTAATGAGGTCTTCGGACACTAAAAATCAGCTTTCTATTAAAATTCCTGCTTTATTCATTTTTTTATTATTTCATCATGGCAACATTCAGCTGCCAACAAGTTCCCCGAGTTCAGACTTCCCACGACAGTGAAATGAAACAAAACTCAAATCACTTCATGCACGGCTACTAAATAGTTCATGGATGACGTGAAGCGAGTGAACGGATGCCATTCCCCCAGCGTCGGGGTGTGGACAGAGAGAAAAAAATGATTGAAGTTCTTTTGGTTTCATTCTTCTCTGTGTTGCAAAGTGTGTACGAAAAAAGATGCATGATTTAGATCCGTCTGAGTAACACCAGGTCCATCCTCCTGCCCAAGGTTGTGAGTGTCACCAGAGGAAGGCAGACCAATACACAAAGATACGTGTGTTTTAAACTGATTTAGACCAAAGACAACATGAAAATCTGAAGGCTTCCTGAGGACGAGGGATTTATGGTGTCCTTCAAACAACAAAACTCCAAAACACAAGAACCCTGCACTGACACACAGCTCTGAGTAAAAATAAAAACTTTAGGGTGGTGGATTCATAGCCAGTGCCAGGAATTCTGGGAAAAACACACTGTTGATGGACCATGTTAAAGTAACACTCGGGAAAAACCAGCTTGCAATTCAGGGATCAGAGGAAACCAGAGAACCTGAAAAAATCCTACATGGACCCCACACAGGTACTAACCAAAGTTCAGGATCTAACAGGTTTAAAAGTGAAACCTCAAAGGTGTGATGTCCAGAAAGTGCACTGAGATCAATCAAACTCCATACAGCCTATAAGATTCTGAATCTCGCAGTCAGAAAAGCGTACAAAATATAAGAGATAAACCCGTTTCAGCAAGATTGTGAGGAGCATCATCATTGTCTCTGTGTGTTTTCTCCTACAGTTCTTCTCAGTTGCTTTGGAGCGTTTCTCAGATCAGAAATGACATTTCTGAAATTACTTCAGCCTCCACATCAATTATTCACTTGAGCTCATCATAAGAACTTTTCCTGCTGCTTTATTCAGTTTTTGAACGTTTTTGTACATTAATGTAACGGATTGTGTTCGAGTTTCTGCTGTTTCCTACAGTATCAGTTGTTCATGTTCATGTTGATCAGAAGATATTCTACTGTTTTCACCCGAATAGTTTTAACCCCTAAAACATCTCAGCATCAGTTCACTGTGTACGTCATTGGATGCAAAATGTTTAAACCAGTTTTGATCATCTGTCATCTAAAACTTCTATTACTTTTTACTGTAAATGTGTTGAAGTGATGAAATGTGCAGATGAATCTTAAACGTCACTAATGAAGGCGAGTGAACGGCATCAGATCAACCAATCATCAACCAGTTCTCTAAAACAGGTCAAAGGTAAATCTCATGATCCTTCAACTGGCGACAAAACACACAGTTACAATTTATGAAAATGGATGAAGAACGAGGAAATGAACGAACACTAATACAGTACAGTAAAAGTGTGATTTCTCTCCGGTCTCATGCACTCAATATAAATTAAATATACAATCAAATAAATACATTTGTGCTGCTGAAATTCAGATACCAAACAGAAGAAATTAATATTTGTACATTTTCAGTCGCTGTGATCCAAACCGTAGTTTATATCAAGAAATCCTGAAACTGTGCAGCATCATACTGAGAACACGACTAAACATTTTGACATGAACAATCACAAAAGGACTGGTTATTCTGATGGGAATGAGATGTTCACTGACACAAAAACTTACTTTTGAGAGATGAACTGAGAATTTTGAGAAAAGTTCAGGATTTTGCAAGAAATCCAATTTATTGTGCTATTTTTACACATTGTTTTGAGAAATTCACTTCACAAGATGATTCGAGAAATGCTCCAAAGCAATGGAGAAAAACTGTAACAAGACATTATATGGTCAAAAGATTGCTATGTGCTTCTTTTTGAACATCCACATTTAGTTTCCATTTGCTGTTATTAAAAGCTCCACTCTTCTGAAAAGATGTTCTACTAGGGTGCCACAAAGGTGTTGGTAAAGTCAGATACTGATGTAGGTGAGAAGGTGAGGAGGTTCCTGGAGTGCAGTCATCATTTACATTCATCCCAAAGGTGTTCAGTAGGTTTGGAGCTCTATAGCAGGAGATCTTCCACTCCAACACATAAAAAGAGGATCTTCATGAAGCTGCTTTGTGCACAGGGACATTGTCATTCTGGAACATGTTTGAGTCTCCTAGTTCAAGTGAAGGGAATAGTTCCTGCTCCAAAGACCTTTGATGCAATTGTCTGCCTCCAAGTTTGTGTAAACCGTTTGTGGATGTAACACATCTATCTGGAAAAGTCGATTTGTCCCAATACTTTTGCTAATACAGCTTGTGTCTTCTGCATGTTCTTTTCACATGTGGAAACAAATTCCATCCTGAGCTGGAGTTTTATGCGCTCGCTTCATACCGACCTCTGGATGATAAAAACACAAGAGCACATGCGTGATTCTGACCTTCAGCTCCGACATTCCCTCATAAATGCGTCCTAAATCTGGGAGCGTTATATCGGTCAGGCAGCTCGGGGAGTTGATTATATTCAGCTCTGAAGCCTCACAACACCTTATAACAGATTCTGAGTTCATGTAAATCCATAAGCAGGGGGCAACTGCCCTTTCAGCAGGGATTCCGAGCACAAAACATACAATATCATGCCTTAAATCTTACAGGGTTTTTTATCAACTAAAGCCAATAAAGAAATGCTCAAACGTAGTGTTTATGTGCCTGCAACACTGATTTAGACTTTTGGGAAGGAATGGAAAGTTGTTCTGTTTACATCTCTTCTGAGAGTGACCTTGTAAATCCTCAGCGTCGGTGCCATGTGATATAAAAGTGGAAAATGTTTGTCCATATGCTTGGTTTCCTGAGAAATCACAAGGCTTTAACTGTTTCTGGGAATTATGTGTTCGTAAACACCAATCAAAAGCTCATTTACATTCAGCCACACCTACAAAACTCAGGGATGGAAGGAAAAGCGAGGGATGGAAAGGTTGAGTTGACTATCAATCATACAGCAGTGATATAAAAACATATGTGAGTTTGGAATGTCACCAAGAGATGCTTACAAGTGTAGATGAAGAACAGAAAAGAACCAAGCACTGAGCCCTGTGGGACAACAGTGAAGAGGATGCATGGAGAGAGATTTTGTCTTCGAAAACAATGGTTCCTCGTGAGTTCTTTAAAAGAACTTTGGCTCTTCCTCTGAGATAAACACTACTGTACAACACTACACAACACTGCACAACACTACTGTACAACACTACACAACACTGAACACAGAGTTCTCCTGTCATTCTAGTGGCCAAATAAACCTTAATTATCTGATATATTGTTAAAGAAATCTCTATGAGTCATGTTGTATCAAATAAGCTTGAAGGGTGCCAATAATTTCTGGTCCTTAGGTTTGGTCCAAATTTCATTTTGACATCAGATCTGCGGTAGCAAAAGCATGACAATGAGAAATTGAAAACTAAACAGTAGGTAAATGCAAACTATTTATTTGATAGATAGATAGATAGATAGATAGATAGATAGATAGATAGATAGATAGATAGATAGATAGATAGATAGATAGATAGATAGATAAGCTCCTGTAGCTCAAACTGCTGAAGAAGTTCATGCTGTTGATGATCGACGGGTCACAAGTGTTTTAGCAGCAAAAAGGGGACCAACACAAAATTAGGCAGTCATATTAGTGCAAAATGTGTGTAAGATAAAGTATGTGTGGAAAATGTGTTATATATAAATGTGAATTTAGGAGGCTTCATTACCTTTGTTCTAATCAAATAGCTTTTTTTGTCCTCATTTTTGGATTTGTTTTGAAACAGCTCTTTTTTTTATCATTTTATTCTTTAGGTTCATTAGTTTCGGAAATTGTTCATTAAATTGGTGTGAAATTTGTATATTTCTTCAGTATGTTGAGAAACCGCACACAGCCGGTATCGTTACACCCGAAAAGCTGTCCTTCATCACGTGTCAATTCCCTTCATATTCAAACCTGCTCTGGTTTCTGGCCTGTACCTTGTTGATGTTGTCTCAGAGCCAGGCTCCATGTGCAGGAGGACTCACAGAAGGAGAACTTCAAGAGAGGAATTTCATTATATACGTGGAGGTCCCGAGCTTTATGCAGTAACCTCGGAGAACTTTGCTCTGTTTATTTTGGATGAAGCTCATCGAATATTTCAGATAGCGTTCCTGCATGTGGCACATCCTGATCCACCTCCGTGGACGCCCCAAAACTCGTCCACCACAAACATATCTGATATCATTGCTCGAGTTCCTTCCGGAGAAAATTTGGACAACGTAAGGACCAAAAATTATTAGCATTCTTATTTACATGCTTCAGGACTATTTGGTGCAACTTGAGGGTTCTTTAAGATTTTTTTTTTTGCATAATTAAAGGTTCTTTGACCACTAAAATGACAAAAGAACACTATATTCAAGGGTTCTTATAACTTTTAAAGTTAATCTGTGAAGAAGAACCAAAGTATTTTAAAGAACCCTTAAGGAACCATTCTTTTCTAAGTCAAAATCATATTCCATGCAGACTCTCCACCGGTGTCCCACAAGGCTCAGTGCTTGGTTCTCTTCTAATCTCCATCTTTACAATTTCTTTTCATGAGATCATATCCTCATCCTTATGTTTCTCCAAAAAGAAGTTTCTGCTAGCATGTCTGGCAGACATCTGAGCATGGATCAGCAAAACTGTACTGCTGTGCATTTGAGGTGATTCATCGCCATTAGATCTCCTTGAACAACTCCCTAATCTACGTATCTTCTGTCCCTGCTGAGAAGTCTGAAAGTTTCTTAAATTTTGATGGTAACCATAAACAATCAATTGTCCTTTTCTTCTCACGGTGCTCAACTGATACACTCATATGAATTTTTCATATGAATTTTCTCCACTCAGGTTGCTCTTCTGCTTGTTTAGTCTTTTATTATCTCAAGACTGGACTCCTGCACCTTGCTTTTTGCACCTGGAAGCTCTGCATCAGAGGAACCTCTTCAACTGATCCAGAATGAGGATGTTTTCAACCTTCCTAAGTTCTCCCATCCCTAAGATCTCACACTGCAGGGCACCACACACCCTTCATCTTCTACCACTGCTCCACTGATCCCTCCAGCTCTCAGGATACAAGGAAGACCTGCACTCTTCTCTGTTCTGGTCCCAAGGTGGTGGAATGTAGTCGTCAAACAACATCTAAAGACCTACCTCTTCCAGAAGTACTGAAATGAACACTTTCATTAAAGAAATGGTGTTGTGTGCTTCTGAACAGGTGACCTAATAAACCAGGATCAGGAAGCACTTCTGTAGGACGTTCAGAAGAAAGGCATCTGTCACATGCAATAAACTTTAATGTGAAAGTTTCTGGGATATTAAAGGATTTTTAGAAGGTTCCACCGGGACCCCATTTAGATCTATTAGGTGTTAGAGATGATTCCACGATGCGCTATTTAAAATATTATAATATATTGAATATAATAATTTAAATGAAATATTTGACCTGATAGTAAACTCCATGTGCAGTACAGGGATGTGAAGGACACTAATCAGTCTGTTCATATTATTTCTATCAGCCACAGTTTCATCTCACACTCCGCTCAGCCACAGTGTTTCACTGAAGAACACTGACGACTGGTCTCATTTACCATTGAGTCTGAGCCAAACGGGGAACTGAGCGAGGTCTGAAGAGCAGCGATGCCTCGAGGTCATACAGGTCTTCGCTTTAAAGGTAATTAAAGTGTGGCTCGGGTCCAAGTGCACTTATTCTTCAGAGCGAAACAGAACCGGACCTAAACAGTGAGAGAGCGATCTAATTCATCCGTCACAGTGAGAGAGAGAGAGAGAGAGAGAGAGAGAGAGAGAGAGAGAGAGAGAGAGAGAGAGAGAGAGAGAGAGAAGCATGAAAAGAGCAGCTACATCTCAGGAATATAATGCGAAGGAATAAAAAGCTAATAAAATGTTGAAATCCGTCAGAAATGCTGAATGGAACGTTATGGATACTGTTAAGTGAAAGAAAGAAAGAAAGAAAGAAAGAAAGAAAGAAAGAAAGAAAGAAAGAAAGAAAGAAAGAAAGAAAGACAGAAAGACAGAAAGAAAGAAAGAAAGAAAGATGGAAGCCATTAACTCTATCAGCTCCTGAGGATCACGGCTCTGATATTCTCCAGCTTTCGCGGGCTTTAAAACACCGTAACTCAGAACACGCAAATGACTGAGGTCATCTCAGGGTCATCTGATCCTCTTCCTGCACACACAGGAGAAAAACACAACCAAAGCATGGATGAAGCGCTGCATGAAGTCTGCAGAGATTAGATCAGCTCTAGCTGAAGGAAACAGCTCGACTTTAAAACAAGCGCAGAACCAGATATTCCCCTGAGAAGAACTCCGGCAAACTCTGATGCACTCACAAAGACCTGGGCCCTGAACACACGGCCTGGAGAAACAAACACGCCTCGGACTCTCACGGAAAACCTCGGCCTGTCGGGAATAACGCTCGGAGCTCCGGAGGAATGTGCTGCAGCCGCATGTCCTGCTAAATTATTTACTGTAGCAGAATAATGGGTTTGATTATTGTTGTAAATGGGCTTTGTGTGTGTGTGTGTGTGTGTGTGTGTGTGTGTGTGTGTGTGTGTGTGTGTGTGTGTGTGTGAGTGAGTGAGTGAGTGTGAGTGAGTGAGTGAGTGAGTGAGTGTGTGTGTGTGTGTGTGTGTGTGTGTGTGTGTGTGTGTGTGTGTGTGAGTGAGTGAGTGAGTGAGTGAGTGAGTGAGTGTGAGTGAGTGAGTGAGTGAGTGAGTGAGTGAGTGAGTGAGTGTGAGTGAGTGAGTGAGTGTGTGTGTGTGAGTGAGTGAGTGAGTGAGTGAGTGAGTGAGTGAGTGAGAGTGAGTGAGTGAGTGAGTGAGTGAGTGAGTGAGTGAGTGTGAGTGAGTGAGTGAGTGTGTGTGTGTGTGTGTGTGTGTGTGTGTGTGTGTGTGTGTGTGTGTGTGAGTGAGTGAGTGAGTGTGTGTGTGTGTGTGTTGTGTGTGTGTGTGTGTGTGTGTGTGTGTGTGTGGTGTGGTGTGAGTGAGTGTGTGTGTGTGTGTGTGTGTGTGTGTGTGTGTGTGTGAGTGTGTGTGTGTGTGTGAGTGAGTGTGTGTGGTGTGTGTGTGGTGTGTGTGTGTGTGTGTGTGTGAGTGAGTGATGAGTGAGTGAGTGATGAGTGAGTGTGATGAGTGAGTGAGTGAGTGTGTGTGTGTGTGTGTGTGTGTGTGTGTGTGGTGTGTGAGTGAGTGATGAGTGAGTGAGTGGTGTGTGTGTGTGTGTGTGTGTGTGTGTGGTGTGTGTGTGTTGTGAGTGAGTGTGTGTGTGTGTGTGTGTGTGAGTGTGTGTGTGTGTGTGTTGTGTGTGTGTGTGTGTGTGTGTGTGTGTGTGTGAATCAAAATATCACAAACTGTTGCATTGTGGAATATAAAAAAATAAAATAAAAATAAAATAATTTATACGAATGAATTAAAGTTTTAGATGAAGACATTAAGAAAATAATTTGATTTAATACATAAATTAAGAAATGAATATGACAGTTATAATTAGATGGCAGGTACCACAGAGAATTACAGACATGAATATGTTCACACTAAATCAATAAATAAATAATTATTATGACAATTATAATTATGTGGCATGTACTGCCAGAATAAAATAAATAACAAATCAATCAATCAATTAATAATTAGTAAATAAATAAAACAGTTATAATTATGTGGAATGTACACCTGAGAATTAGGGCACAAATAGCTTTACAACAAACAAAACAAATAAACAAATAAATAAATATTACAGTTATAATTATGTGGAACGTACTCCCTGCGCAATAGGGGCAATAGTTTTACAACAAACAAACAAACAACAAACAAAAACAATCTTCTTCTTCTTCTTTCGGCTGCTCCCATTAGGGGTCGCCACAGCGGATCATCCGTCTCCATACCACCCTGTCCTCTACATCTGCCTCTTTTACACCAACTACCTGCATGTCTTCCCTCACCACATCCATGAACCTCCTCCTTGGCCTTCCTTTTTCCTCCTACCTGGTGGCTCCATCTTCAGCATTCTTCTACCAATATAATCATGTCCCTCCTCTGCACATGTCCAAACCATCTCTCACCTCCCTCACCTTGTCACCAAAACATCCTACATGTGCTGTCCCTCTAATAACTCATTTCTAATCTTATCCATCCTCGTCACTCCCAACGAAACCTCAACATCTTCAGCTCTGCTACCTCCAGCTCCACCTCCTGTCTTTTTACTCAATGCCACTGTCTCTAATCCATACAACATCGCAGGTCTCACCAGTCCTATAAAACTTTCCCTTTCATTCTTGCAGATACTCTTCTATCACAAATCATCCTGTCACTCTTCTCCACCCACTCCACTCTGCCTGCACTCTTTTCTTTACTTCTCTAACACACTCTCCATTACTTTGCACTGTTGACCCCAGGTCCCTGAACTCCTCCACCTTCTCCAGCTCTTCTCCCTGCAACCGCATCACTCCACTGCCCTCCCTCTCATTCACACACATGTACTCTGTCTTACTCCTACTGACTTTCATTCCCCTTCTCTCCAGCGTGTACCTCCACCTCTCCAGGCTCTTTTCAACCTGCTCCCTACTCTCACCACAAATCAAATATCATCTGCAAACATCATAGTCCAGGGAGACTCCTGTCTGACCTCGTCCGTCAACCTGTCCATCACCACTGCAAACAGGAAAGGGCTCAGGGCGATCCTTGATGCAGTCCAACCTTCACTCTGAACCAGTCTGTCGTACCTACTGCACACTTCACTGCCGTCACACTGTCCTCATACATGTCCTGCACCACCCTCACATACTTCTCTGACACACCTGACTTCCTCATACAATACCACAATCCTCTCTCACCCTGTCGTACGCTTTCTCTAAATCCACAAATACACAATGCAATTCCTTCTGTCCTTCTCTATACTTCTCCATCAACATCCTCAAAGCAAATAAGGCATCTGTGGTGCTCTTCCTCGGCATGAAACCATACTGTTGCTCACAGATGGTCACCTCTTCTCTCAGCCTGGCTTCCACTACTCTTTCCCATAACTTCATGTGTGACTAATCAACTAATCCCCTGTAGTTACTGCAGGTCTGCACAGCTCCCTTATTCTTAAAGATCAGGACCAGCACACTCCTTCTCCATTCCTCAGGCATCTTCTCACCTTCCAGAATCCTGTTAAACAATCTGGTTAAAAACTCCACTGCCATCTCTCCTAAACATCTCCACGCCTCTACCGTATGTCATCTGGTCCAACCGACTTTCCATTCTTCATCCTCTTAATCGCTGCTCTCACTTCCTCCTTACTAATCCTATCTACATCCTGCTTCACCAACTCCACATCCTCCAACCTTCTCTCTCTGTGATTTTCCTCATTCATCAGCTGCTCAAAATACTCCTCCACCTTCTCAACACACTCTCCTCACTAGTCAACACATTTCCCTCTCCATCCTGTATTGCTCTAACTTGCAGTACATCCTTCACAGCTCGGTCCCTGCCTGGCAAATTTTTCTCCTTCCTTAGTGTCCAACCTCTTATACAGGTTCTCATATGCATTTTCCTTGGCTTTCGCCATCCCTTTTTACCTGCTGCCGCATCTCCTTGTACTCCTGCCTACTTTCTCATCACTCTGTCGATCCCATTTCTGTTTTGCCAACCTCTTTCTCCTTATGCTCTCCTGCACTTCCTCATTCCACCACCATGTCTCCTTGTCTTGCTTTCTATTTCCAGATGTCACACCAAGTACTTTTCTAGCTGCCTCCCTCATCACTCCTGCAGTAGTTCCCCAATCATCCGGCACCTCTTCACCACCACCGAGCCCCTGTCTGACCTCTTCCCTGAACCTCACACTACACTCTTCCTCCTTCAGTTTCCACCATCTTACTCTTCTTTCAATCCTTACATTCCTCCTCTTCTTCTTCACCTCCAAAACCATCCTACAGACCACCATCCGATGCTGTCTAGCTACACTGTCCCCTGCCAACACCATACAGTCTCCAATCTCCTTCAGGTTGCATCTCCTGCATAGCACATAGTCCACCTGTGTGCACCTTCCTCCACTCTTATACGTCACCCTGTGA
>JBCEWE010001822.1:0-22876 GCA_039877035.1 Silurus lanzhouensis | reverse complement strand
TTGTGGGCAGGAGGGCTATCCAGGAGGGCTATTGAAGATATCCAGAGCAACTGTGAGAGGCTTTATAATGGCACAGTATTCCCTCAGAAACTGAAACTCCCTCTCACCAATACATTTTAGCTCTAAATGATTAGAGATGTACTCAAGTCAGTCATGAGTATTTCAACTATTCTCGCCACAGCATCATAAAATGAATTCCACTTGTGGAGCATAGCACAAGCAGTTTTTTGCCAACCAAATTGCCAACTAACTCTGAAGCCAAAGTCGACCAGCTAGCCTTACTCCACAGTGCTGCAAATGTATAATAGAGTATTTGGAAATGTATTTATATTAAACAGTTTAAATGCAGCCAGTATAAAAATAATCTACAATGGTTGTACCTTACTCTCCTGGTTGTTCTTCTGGAATATTTAAAGTATGCTTATTCCAAATAAAATAGTAGTTCTAATCAGAGTAGTGCAGTGGAGGGCCATCAGGGCCAGCAAGTTCTTCTCTGCTGGCCTAAACATAATATTGTTCAATGAAATTGTGAGTTTTTCTTGGCTGCACTGCTTCCAGTATGTTAGATTTTTGTTCTATTTGCTGCCATGTCAATCTAATCTGCCCAGGGTCTTCAGAATCAGTTGTGCTGGCCGATGTACCTTAGACTATATTAGCAACGAATCTGTTTCTTTAACCAATCAGATTTCAAATTCGCCTCACAGGGCCAGCTAGCTGGCCCAGACTAGCATCAGCATTTTTCTGTCCTCTGATTGGTTCGTCAGAGCGAAACTGTTACAGCCAAGTTGGACTGGCAAAACATGTCTGTAGCGATCCGCACACATTAATACATCAGGTAGACTGATGTAGGAAGAGAAATTAATTTGGTTTCGGACGTTGTTAAAAATCCATTTTCAAGAAAAGCTAGAAATCTAGAAAAGCTAGGTAGCCCAACCCTAAAGCTAGCTTTAGCCGTAGCTTGTCTCAGCCCGGGAAAGGGTTTGTTCGCCACTTTCAGACCAGTGAATACGAGCGATACCACTGATACCACAGGAGCGTGGCAAATTATGAGTATGCATTATGAGTATGCATCTCTGGAGAGTAAGTTGTATTTAATTTACATTTATGAATGTTTTTGTCATGTTATTAGACAAATATTGATTCTAAACTGCTCCACATGATATAGATGGCACAGTTGCGGTTGTAGTGTAAAGGTTTGAAGCTGGCTTTAGTAAAATGGTATTCACCCTCCATATGCAAAATGCCTCTCTCTCTGTAATGCCACTCATTGTTATATTGTGTTTTTGTATAGTATTGATGGTTTCTATAATGTCGACATGATAGTGGTGGTATTAAGAGGTGTATTAAATCAGGTAAGTCCACACTGAAGGCGCAGGTACCAAATGCACGGCCCGTCACTGAAGTAGTGTTAAAACAAAGAACACAGACACTCACCATTGCTGTTGTTCAACACCTTCACTGTAGAATCTGTAGGAAAATATTAGTTATGTTGTAAATGAGATTCGAAGTATGTTTTAAATACCGACAGCAACATCTCATTACAAACAGCAACATATAATTACAAACAATATGAACACAATGATGAATTTAAAGTACACTTAAGTAAAAACAGTATACTTTACCTTAAAATTTAGCGTTTTGCTTCTCTTTCAAGTAACTGAAAAGGAAAACAGCACTAAAGTAAATAAATGCACTGAAGTTTTCATGTAGGAGAAACACATCAAAATGTTACTGCTGGCAAAACCCACATCCTCTTCTTATGCTGCTACTACCAAGAACAACAGAGGTAATGAAATGACCATTAACTATTTTTTTTGTTACTAAGGGTCACAGACATGAAATTGCAGAATACAAGTCCGATCCAGTAAATAATTCAAAAAGAATCTCTCCCAAGGACAAGTGAGCATTTAACTGGGTTGACAATGAAGGACTGGATTTGAACTAGGCAGGCGCTACCCTTCTCTCTAAGGCCGATCTCTTCATTCTGCCATGACTGAGAAATGCTACAAAGCAGTAGCCACATAACTCACAGCAAGCTCTATAAAATGTGGTAAGATTTACTATTGATTAACATGATTAAGAAATATTGAAGATGTGAGCTTATCGAAATTAGATTCAGACTAAGTTTACACTTGTATTATTAAGAAACCAGGATGTAAATGGGCAAAAAGCATATAGAATCAGAGACTCAAGGGCAGGCTCCACTGGGGCTCGAACCCAGGACCTTCTGCGTGTAAAGCAGACGTGATGACCGCTACACTATGGAACCTGCTGCTGAGAAGGTTGATGTCCAATGTGCATAAATAGAAACATATCTCTCAAAATTTAACTGGAAGAATATAAATTAAACTTAGAAAATTCACTGACTCAAATGTCACAATCAACTCCACTGTTTTGAGCGTGTTAAGCTCCAGGTTTTTATGACTGCACCATGTCTCTCAGGTCTTTCTTCACTGAAGCAGGGTCGTTGGCTGAAAACTGATTTTACAGCTTTTTAGAGTAGCTCCTCTTAGCCACTCTATGAGGATCAATGATGAGGATTAATCTTCCTCATATTAATAAATTAATCATGTACTACAGAATTTGAAAATAACTTGAAATCCTGTCAACTGGGAACAGGAAGCTGAGGGTACATTTGGGAACAAGTTTCTCGAAGCTGGAAAGTTGCAATCTGGAAACATATGCAGGTGCAGGTAATTGTGTGGATCCATAGGGTAGTGGTCATCACATCTGCTTTACACGCAGAAGGTCCTTCTGCGACCCCCAGTGGAACCATGCAGCTAGCAAACATGAATGAGGTTTATGTATTTGTCACAAATTGTTACTCAATCCTGGAAATAAATAAACAACTTTTAGTGTTTCTGCATTGTGCTTGCAACAGAAATGGACAATAGGAATTCCAAAGGTTTAAGGGCATGGCTCCACTGGGGGTTGAATCCAGGACCTCCTGCGAGTAAAGGAGATGTGATGACCGTTAAAGCTGTAAGAGAAGTTGGACACTAAGGAAGGAGAAAAGGAGAACTACAGGGGAATAAAGTTGATCAGTCACACCATGAAGTTATAGGAAATAGTGGAAGCCAGGCTGAGTTTATTCATTAGTTATTTATCCAGTTATCATCTGTTAACCTGTTATTTCAACAAAACCAGATTTTCTCCTGCAAACCAAGTTCAAGAAAATGCTACAAGGAATTGACTCCCATGTCGTGTTTGCTGGACTTTAGAATGTAATACTTTATTGCACTGAGGTGCTTTAGTACCTAAAGGTCTACATTTAAACATTTATTATTTTATAATGATTAATTTTTATTATTATTATATGCAGATTTACATATTTATGAAACCCAAAGAGATAAAATTATTACATTTCCAATAATTGGTTTGATTAAACAATGTTATTTGAGTGTTATACAATCAACACATCCTCGTCAAAGCAAGGAACATTCATAAACCCCCAAAAACTATAATAATGATGATTAATAATAATAATAATAATAATAATAATAATAATAATAATAATAATAATAACAACTGCAGTTGGTTGTCAGATGTCAGTCCCACACTGCCCTCTAGTGGTGTTTTGTTGTCTAGTTATATGTGATGATCTTTTACAAAGCAAGATATTTTTCTTGATAATATTAAACTGTCTAAAACTTAAACTGTTTACTGTTTAACATACAGGGGGTTCATGTTTATTTTTTAAGCTGAATGTTTGTGATATAAATAAATAACACAGAAGTTAAATGAAGCTGATTAAAATTAATGTAATTTTGTGTTTTTTGAGAGATTGCTGAAAGGAAATTTCTGTAACTATCTATGGATTCGGACTCGGTCGAGCTGAAACGGTGAACCGACTCTCATGAACCTCATTGTTTTGAATAGAAGTGATGAACCAAACTCTCTTGAACCGAGTCACTTGAACTGAATCCAAGGAGTCGAACTCACCGAACCGAATCTTTTAGAACTGAATTGACCAAACTGAATGGACTGAATTATTAAAATGAATCTATTAAATTGTCCTTTTTGATGTTTTTCTACTAACTGCGGTTGTCAAAAGTTATACTTGAACTATGATGTTATGAGGCTGCATTGGAACTAAACTTTTGTAGTATTGTGTGCATCAGATGAACCCATGAAGAACTCATGTATTGTAAACTGATTTAATCTCTGTGTTATTGTGATTTAATATTTAAACTGATGCTGTGAATACTGTTCAATAACTGTTTATTTTATTACTTTAACTTCTGTTCATGTAAAATTGGGTTTAAACAGAACTTTTATTTTAATATAATTTACTTTTGTCCCGTTTTTCCAACATTTTATCATGTGGATTTTAATTCTTAGTTAAATTTAAATGTACAACACTTTAATAATATAAACAAAACACACACTATATTTAAGATATTTATTTATTTTGAAGTAATAAAAAATATTGAGTTACAATAATCACTGATATTTTTGTACTTTATTATATGTAGGACATGTCCAGCTTGATCTCCTCTTTTTCTTTCTCTGGTTTTCTTTCTCTAGTGCTGAAGTCATATTGCTGAACAGCTGTACAGCTTCCTCCAGTCACTCTCGGGTTTCCATCCTCATTTCTCCTCCCTCACCTAAGAATCTTTGTTTCCTCAGAGATTTTCTGTGACTCTTTGGGCTTGTAGAGGTTCAGCTTTCTGTTCCTGTTCTTGATGTCCAGATTTGTCCCATCTTGCTGCTGTTTCTCATAGTCAGAACCCAAAGTGCCCTCAGCTGAGATATATGTTTCTCCAATTGCTCTTGGTTTCTCAGAATGATCTTTCTCAAGCTCTTTAGTCTTCTTCTGTATTTTACAGTGATTCACAGTATCCTGGAGCTCTCGAACGGAGGAGAGGAACATATTAGAACTCCCAACCATATCTAGTTTAGCCTTCTTTTTTTCTTCATCCCATTTAGGACTTAAGGAGAACATGCTAACGTCACTCGAAAACCTGGCAAAAAGCATTAATCAGTTTGGAATGCTAAACTTCTCAAAAGGTATTTCTAAAGCAGAAAATAAAGATGTTTTTATCGATCTTTATCTTTATTCTCTGATGTTAATTTTTGTGTTTCAGCAGGTCCTAATTTTGTATTGGATGTTGTGTGCAGGTATGCCATGGGAAGTGCAGCTCTCAATCATCTATGCCATTCATGATCTTGCACCCAGCAACCCTGAAGCAGCTCTGAAGACTTTGGAATCATGGAGGAAAAACAGCACACAGCGCATTCCCCCAGCCGTCATCAAATGCATTACGCAAATCAGCTTCCTTTGTCGTCAGACCGAGTCACAAAACTCTAAGAAACTACTGTAGTTAGTATTATAGTGAGCACTGCATCCCCCAGGTCTGTATCCTCAGTCACCAGCTGTTCACACTGTGAATCATGACTGTGCTGCAATGCACAGCTCCAATCATCAAGTTTAGCAGTCACATGACCGGCATGAGTCTCATCAACAAGAACGACGAGACGCTTTCAGACAGGAAATGCAGTGGATAATGGACTGGTGCTGACTCAACAATCTTGGTGTTCACCTGTGGAGAACCTCATCTGGTCTTACAAAGCCACCAGCATTGTGGATGACCACATACACCCTTTATACATTATTGATTATATCAGTGGAGGGCCGTCCATTTGGTATCTGAGCCTTCAGTGGGTACTTACCCGACTTAATCCACCTCTTAGTACCATCACTATCATGTCGCAATTATAGAAACCATCAATACCATAAAAAAATGCAATATAACAACGTGTGGCATTACAGAGACAGAGGCATTTTACATATGAAGGTGAAAACCATTTTGCTAAAGCCAGAAACCCAGTTAAGACTCCAAAAATCTACACTACAACTGCAACTGTGCACCTACATCATCTGGAGCAGTTCAGAACCAATATTTGTGTAATAACATGACAAAAACATAAAAATGTAAATAAAATACAATCTACTCACCAGAGATGCAGACTCATAATGTGCAGCGCTCCTCAGAGGCTTTAATCCAGTGGTACCGCTCGTATTCACTGGTCTGGAAGTGGAGAACAAACCCTTTTATGGGCTAAGACAAGCTAGCTAGCTTCGGGGTTTAGCCGACCTCCTCATGATGACTAGCTTTTCTTTGATATGTATTTTTAAGAAAGTCCGAAACGAAATAAATTTTTCTTCCTCCATAGGCATAAAAAAGTCTAACTCAGATGTATTCATGTGTACACAGCGCTACACACGTGTTTTGTTAGTCGAACTTGGCTGTAACAGTTTCTTTCTGACCAACCAATCAGAGGACGGAAAAATGCTGACGCTATTCTTGGCCTCATTTCTATTAGAGACTGAGATTAAAGGCCAGCAGTACAGACTTTAAAGGCCCTGGGCGGATTAGATCGACATGGCAGCACAAAATCTGATTGGAGAAACGCTACGAAATGAAGAGAAAAGACTTTTGGGAAATAATTAATACAATTTCATGAAACAAATATTACAATTTAAGTTGTAAATGTAGGTCAGTGCTTGTGATAGTGTTTAGGCCAGCAGAGAAGGCTTTACTGGCCCTGACCGCCCACCAGTGGATTATATACACAATATATTTGCACTTCCACATCGATCATACTGTGATGATGTTTGCACACATGTAGTCTTTAGATAGATAGATAGATAGATAGATAGATAGATAGATAGATAGATAGATAGATAGATAGATAAATAGATTCATTTAAATCCTAGCTAAAAATTAAAAGTTTAGTTAGAATGCAGCCTTATAAACCTCTATGTATTATGTAACAGAGATATCTACTGAAGTTAGCATGCTAAGCTAGCCCCGGTCCGTCCCCAGAGAGCATGGAGTCCCGCTGACCTTCACTCGCTTTATACACAGTTTACAGCCGTTTTTATCTTATTTATGACTGTAATATCGCTCTTCTCTCAGGAACAACAGAAAAGCTGTGAAGACAACATTTTATCCTCCCTTTCCCTCTGTTATGTGCGCATGCGCATAATGAGTGTGCACGTGTAAGAGAGAGGGAGAGAGAGAGAGAGAGAGAGAGAGAGAGAGAGAGAGAGAGAGTTTGGAGGGCGGAGCATCTGGTGTGACATCACAGTAAGGCAACGTCTATGTAAGTCAGAACGCAGCTCTGTTTCTCTCATTTACAAGTTTTGTGCATGTGAGTAAAGACACGTAAACATGGAGCTCTTCAGAAGGTTTAGAGAAATTTTTCAAACCAGAAGAAAGAGGAAAACTAAGCAGATCCCTGAAAAGAATGAGAAGCTGGAACACATGAAGAAAGTAGTAAAAGACTTGGATGCATTTTCTAATCCAAAGATAGAGAAGATAACAGAAAAGAAAGAAGAGAAAGCCATTCTGCTACAGACGGTGCAAAAGCTGGAGGCTACTTTGGCTTCTGAGCGAAAGCCCACCATGAAGCTCCAGTCTTCCCTGAAAATCCATAGGGAACCGGACAAAACTGTAGAATGTGAAAGAGAGAACAAAAACAAGACTAGAGAACAAAAACAACTGAAGGAACATGTTGCTCAGCTTGAGGTCACTTTGGAACAGACGACCAAGGAGCTCCAGCCGTCCCTGAAAATACATGAAGAACTGGAGAAAGCTGTAGAATGGGAGAGAGAGAGCTGGGTGAGAGAACAAAAGCAACTGCTGGAACGTGTTGCTCAGCTCGAGGCCAATTTGGAATTTGAGAGAAATAAATGGGAGGAGAAAAGCAAGAAGGATCAACTAAACATGAGGGAGAGAACCAACTTACACCTCATCAGAGAGGTCCAGGATACTCTGAATCTCTGTAAAGAAGAGAGGAAGACTGCAAAGCATGAGAAAGATCATTTTATGAGACACCAAGAGCGACTGGAGGAACGTGTTGCTCAGCTGCAGGCAACTTTGGATTTTGAAAAAAATAAATGGCAATTAAAAATAAAGAAGGCCAAACAAGACCTGCAGGAGAGGACCATCCTACATCTTCAAACTGTCAGAGACCTTCAAGATTCCCTGAATCAGTGTGAGGAAGAGAAGAATTGTGCAGAGCATGAGCGAGATAATTTGATGAGGGAACGAGAACAACAGGAGGAACATGTTGCTCAGCTGAAGGCCACTTTGGAATTTGAGAGAAATAAGTGGAAGGAGAAAAGTAAGAAGTCCAAACTGGACATGGAGAAGAATAACAATTTACAGCTCCAGACCATTAGAGAGCTCCAGGATTCTCTAAATCACTGTGAGGAGGAGAAGAATTGTGCAGAGCATGAGCGAGATAATTTGATTAGAGAACGAGAACATCTGGAGTACCATGTTGCTCAGCTGAAGGCAACTTTGAATTTTGAAAGAAATAAATGGAATGAGGAAAAAAAGAAGGTTGAACTAGATATGGTTGGGAGTTCTTATATGTTCCTCTCCTCCATTCGAGAGCTCCAGGATACCGTGAATCACTGTAAGATACAGAAGAAAAGCAATTAGAGAAACATGTAGCTCAGCTAAAGGCACTTTGGGATCTGATTATAAGAAACAACAGCAAGATGAGACGAATCTGGACATCAAGAACAGGAACAGAAAGCTGAACCTCTACAAGCCCAAAGAGTCGCAGGAAATTGCTGAGGAATTGAAGATTCTTAGGTGAGGGAAGAAAAATTATGATGGAAACCTGATAGTGACTGCATGCTGTACTGTTAACTGAGCTGCAGCTTTCCAGTGTCCCAGGTGAGATAATTCTTCACCTTGGCTGCTATTTCAGGTCATTTAGGAATCCACCTCCCTTGGTTCAGGCCTCGTTTTTTTTCTGGGTTTCTCTCAGCCTCACTGCTTCCAGTAGGTGTATGTGGATGTTGGATTTTTTGTCCAATCAGATTTCAGCCTCTATGTGCTGCCATGTCAATGTAATCTGCCCAGGGCCTTCAAAGTCTGTAGTACTGGCATTTTTATCTTGGTCTCTATGATCAATGAGTCTGTTTCTTTAACCAATCAGATTTCAGATTCTCCTCACAGGGCAACTCGCTGCCCCTGAATAGCGTCAGCATTTTTCCGTCTTCTGATTGGTTGGTCAGAGGGAAACTGTTAAAGCCAAGTTCGACTGGCAAAACACATCTGTAACTCTGCACACATTAATAGATCAGAGTTAGACTTTTTTATGCCTAAGGAGGAAGAGAAATTTATTTGGTCTCTGATATACTTAAAAATACATTTTCCAATAAAGCTAGACATCATGAGGAGGTCGGCTAAACCCCGAAGCTAGCTAGCGTGTCTCATCCCAGGAAAGGGTTTGTTCTCCACTTCCAGACCAGTGAATACGAGCGGTACCACTGGATTACAGCCTCTGAGGAGCGCTGCACATTATGAGTCTGCATCTCTGATGAGTAGGTTGTATTTTGTTTACATTTTTATGTTTTTGTCATGTTATTACACAAATATTGGTTCTGAACTGCTCCAGATGATGTAGGTGCACAGTTGCAGTTGTAGTGTAGATGTTTGGAGTCTTAACTGGGTTTCTTGCTTTAGTAAAATGGTTTTCACCTTCATATGTGAAATGTACGGTGGCTGATAAGTGCAAAACACATTAACAAATCTAAAAACAAATTAAAGCTGTAAATTAAAAAAAGAAAATTATTGAACCAACCTAAAAAATTAAGTTAATTTGCTGCAAAGCTTTTTTGAGTTTACTGAACTTCAGGTCTGTATTTCTCCCTACTCGTTTCTTAAAGTTCACTCAACCCCCCTTTTTAACTTTAAACAAACTCATGATTACCCAAAGGAGCTAAAATTCCCTTTTGAAGTGATGCAGCAGCTGTTTATTGGAGTTGGATCAGACTCTTGCACCGCAAAAGTTCACTCTTTAAAGACCAAGTTGCTGCGATAAGACAGAAAACAAACAAAACCTTTTTTCCATTTTGCTTCTGTTTAATGGTTGTACTGGTTTATAGTTTAAGAGCAGTGTTGTTTTTAGATCTCAGTGTTTTAAGTGGGAAACTGGGATTCTTGAAATCTTTTTAAACTGACTGTTTTCTTGTTCGCTTGTACTGCTTCCTCTTTCCTTGGTTTTACTATGATTGGGAATTGAAGACTAGTTGAATGTAAAGTTTAACACGGCTTATTGTGAATTATTCATGTACACTTGTTCTTGTAATGAATATATCTGATGACAAGGAGAGTTATTTGTACTATTTTGGCTCGAGGATGTGCGTCTGTGCATACAGAAGTTTGCTCCTGTTTGTGTGAGCTGTGTATATGTGAAGGTTTTTCTTGTCTAGTGTTTTATATCTTTGTAAGAGAATTCATCATGTCTGTGTTTTTGGATGCAGTGTATCTGTTTAAAAAATAAATGCTAAGAGTTTGAATTTTGCAGTTGTGTTGATTTCATAAAATAATCTGGTTAGATTTCCAGAACTACTTGTCAAACCAAAGTCCAGTAAACTCAGTTATGTTGAGGAAAAATGACTATTTTATGTGAATGAGACGAGATCTATTGTTGTGAAAACATGAAACATGATGTTTTACCAATAGGTGTTTCAGTTGCTTTAACTAAAGATTTGAAATGGTCATTAATTGATTCAGAACAGTGACTCAATAATTTCAACACATGAATAAAAGTTGAGTGAACTTAACACCTAATGTGCTAAACTTAACTGAGTCAATACAACAAGATGACTTGACTAAGACAAGTTGTGTCACCAAATCATTTTTTACAGTGTAGGACCACATGCAGCTAAAAGCAACCTTTCTGATTGCGTAGCATCTCTGGATGGTGTTTCTGTTTCAGCGTGTACAGCAGTTAAAGATCTTGCTGTGATTATTGACTGTAGACTTTCCTTTAAGACTCACGTGAATAATATCACCAGGATCGCCTTCTTTCACCTTAGAAATATTGCTAAAATTAGAAATATGATGTCGTTACAGGATGCAGAAAAACTAGTTGATGCTTTTGTTACTTGTAGATTAGACTACTGTAACGCTTTACTGTCTGGGTGTGTGAGTAAGTGCAGAAATAAGCTTCAGTTAGTTCAGAATGCAGCAGCAAGAGTCCTCACTAGATCTAGGAAATATCACCACATCACTCCTGTTTTAATCATCTACACCTGTTTCCAATCAAATCTCACACTGATTATAAAATACTACTACTGACGTATAAAACACTTAACGCTCTCACACCGCAGTATCTGAGTGAACTTCTGTACCAGTCTGATCCTTCACGCCTACTTAGATCAAAAGCTGCAGGATATCTGTTGGTATACATCATAAGGTTTAGAGTGATTTTGCCTTTACTTTTCTCCAAATCTCCACAGTAAAATGACTTAACTTATAAATAAGAATATAATAAACAGGGAGACTCTAAATAAGAATTATTTGAAAGATTGAGCAAACCTAAAAAAGATTTTTGAATGTTTGAATATGGTGAATAAAATGCACTGATTTTTCTGTTTCTTAAAGTAAACGCCGTTCTGAAGCGTCTTTACATGTATTTTGACCGCTCCCACCACCCGTACCGTACGTGTACGATTAGACACGCAACACAAAGAAAAGTGCGGCTGCTTAACCGTGTATTTTAAAGATGTGGCCTCAACCTCAGTGTGGAAAAGCGACTGATCCGAAGCTGCTGCTTTTCAGCTGATACACACTGTGTGCTCAAAAGTATTTGGACACCGGTCTTTTCGAGTCAGATGTGGTTCGTTCACTATTTATGCTGAGACCCTGCATGAAGGTGGTACTAAATTTATTAAATGTACCATTTACATGTTAGAACTCAACTTGCTCACAAGGAATTGACTCCCATGTCGTGTTTGCTGGACTTTAGAATGTAATACTTTATTGCACTGAGGTGCTTTAGTACCTAAAGGTCTACATTTAATCATATTTATGATTTTATAATGAATAATTTGTATTATTATTATATGCAGATTTACACATTTATGAAACCCAAAGTGATAAAACGATTAAATTCCTAATAATTGGTTTTGCTTAAACAATAAAACTGGACTCTGGATTATTATTGTTATTATTATTAATAATAATAATAATAATAATAATAATAATAATTAACTGCAGTTGGTTGTCAGATGTCAGTCTCACACTGCCCTCTAGTGGCCCTGTCAGGACTTTCTTTTTACTTAATTCTGTACAAATATTATTAATGGTGTTTTGTTGTCTAGTTATATGTGATGTTGATCTTTTACAAAGCAAGATATTTTTCTTAATAATATTAAACTGTCTAAAACCTAAACTGTTTACTGTTTTACATACAGGGGGTTCATGTGTCATTTTTAAGCTGAATTTTTGTGATATAAATAAATGAAACAGAAGTTAAATGAAGCTGATGAAAATTAATGTAATAAATAATGTAGAAATAACGAGTACAGATTTAATAACATTTAAACAATTTATTTTGTCAAAAGGTTTTTTTATAAAATCCAGTCTTTATGGTGAGAACCTGCATGAAGTTAGTATTAAATGTATTAAAAGTATCATCTACATGCAAGAACTCAATCAAACATGTTAGAATCCAATGAAACTTCAAATTCAAGAATTTGATTTCAAAGAATCAAATCTCAAATCAGACTCTGAACTGTACGAATGCTATTTGTTCTGTTATTGAACTAGAAACAGTGAATGTTGAGATGTTTGGGAACTGATTATTGTCTGTATATATGCAGGTCAGGGGTTTTTTCATGCTGGAACACCGTTCATTACAATGAGACGATGATGTAAGATGACGAGCCAAACCACGGAGACGAAGCTGACTGAGGTGAACCCCTCAAACTAACCCAGGAACAGAGAAGGAATTTTCTGACCACCTGCTGGTTTTGCACAAACAGAACAGAAGTTTCTTTTTCTTGAGTGAGACTGCTGAAAGTAATATTTTTAAGGAGACAGAATGTTTCATGTTACAGATTTTTCTAGAACTGTGGAATCGAGTCATTTTCCAGTGAATCTTTCGATTCAGACTCAATTGAACCGAATCCAGTGAACCGATTTTTTTGAGTTATTGTTACACTGTTAATAACATTATTATCAGATTTATTATTATTATTATTATTATTATTACTAACACATTATTAGATATTACGTTCATTATAATGAAGTTTTATAGAAAAAAAATTATAACTAAATGAACAATTCCCTATGTTATGTTATAATTATCTCATTCATACAGCTGAGCAGTTGAGGGCCCATGATAGCAGCTCCAACAGCCATTTAGTTGAATCTTCTGAGGAGAAGTGGGTTCCACACACCAACCATCAACCAGAAAAGAGGTTCAAGCAGTCTCCAAACTCAGCACCTGTTTCAGCTCTAACAGTAAGAGTGAGAGATAGAAAATCCCAGTCTTCACTGGTTGTATCCCCCAACACACCTGAAGAGAGGTGGAATCAGGATTTTACACCCCAGCCAGTCTGTAGACCATCTGTCATAGCACTTGTTGATGAGAAGATGTAGGGAACAGGCTACAAACTGTTAGTTGACGACTTCTACACAAGTCCAGCACTGTTTAGAGCTCTCCTAAAAAAAAAAACATCTGAGCATGTGGGAAAATTCAGTCCACAAACCCTCAAACCATCACCAACAAGCTTCTGAAAAAAGCTCCTCGAGGCCTCATCACTGGCTGAGAGAAGAGGATGTGCTGTTTGTAGAATGGAAGGATAAAAGGAAGGTCCAGATGTGCTCCATCATTCACAGAGGCACTGAAGGAAGCATTGTGCTACTTTTATTTTCATTACTTTCTTCTTCTAATGTTTTTCTAATGTTTAAATACCAGTCTTATGCTTATTGTGTGAATGTTATTATTCCCAGTACATTTGGTTATCAGGCTGCTTTTCCTCAAACAGACGGAGGGAGAAAAGGACTACACACAGTCTCAGAATAATGTTTATAGGAATCTCCTTTTTATTGTATTTTCTTCAAAGTTGAAATATAAACTCATTACACATGTGACTTTTAACCCGTCACTATTCTGGATTGTTTCAGGACCGAATTCATGTGTTTATATATTTAAAAAAAATGTTTTATGACGTACACATTCACATTTTTTTCTAAGGAACTTCAGCATCTTTGGATGATGTAAAGCCCAAAGTGTGTTCTTTTAAAAGAGATGTAAATTGTGTATGTAGCACACTGTTGTCAGGAACTTTTACCATTGAAAGTCAGGAAGGTCATTTTCAGCTGTGAGGCCCAAAAGTGGGGCTGAAACCAAACAGGGTTCAAGAAACCGGTTTTATTTTCATATAAGTAACAGTATTTAGTTCAGTAAACTTCAGTTCATTTAAAGGAGAATTCAGTGCTGTTTAGTTCAGTAAAGTCTTCATTTAATCCAAAACTATTCAATTCATTAAGTTCAATTATCCTCAAATTAACATTTTTACATTCAATAAAAACAAATCATCCAGTTTTCATTGATGTTTATTTAGTGAATAATGCATTTAATAAACAATTGGTTTCACTCAGAATGACGTTTTATTTTTTATAAGTAAAAATGTTTTTTATAAAACTCATCTGAAGCATATAGTTTTACAATAAATACAATAAACTGCATTTTGCCTAAAATACTCACATACAGGTTTTATAATAATCCCAAATTAAACTCCATTAAAAAATTAGAGCTCCACTACTTCTAATTACCTGCTGTGACAGTGAGCTCTAATACACATCACACTGCCACCTACTGGTCATTTATGATTCTGCAACATCATAGAGTCACTCCGGTCAACTTCCGGTTCTCAACTCGGATTTACTCGCTTTATACACAGTTTACAGCCGTTTTTATCTTATTTATGACTGTAATATCGCTCTTCTCTCAGGAACAACAGAAAAGCTGTGAAGACGATATTTTATCCGCTCTTTACCTCTGTAATGTGCGCATGCGCATAGTGTCAGGTTAAATGAGACCGGGTTACGACACAGACGGAGGGCGGGGCATCTCCCTGTGACGTCACAGTAAGGCAACGTCTACAATTGGAAACGCGTCTCTGTTTCTCTCATTTCCGAGGTTTTTGCTTGTGAGTAAAGAGGCATAAACATGGAGCTCTTCAGAAGGTTGAGAGAGTTTTTTCAAACCAGAAGAACGAAGAAAACTAAGCAGATTGCTGAAATGAAGGAGAAGCTGGAACACATGGAGAAAATAGTGAAAGACTTGGATGCATTTTCTCTTCTAATCATAGAGAAGATAACAGAAGAGAAAGAAGAGAAAGCCATTCTGCTACAGACGGTGCAAAAGCTGGAGGCTACTTTGGCTTCTGAGCGAAAGCAGCAGGAACAGGACATAACTGAGAGAAGCCAGAGCTGGGCGAGAGAACAAAAACAACTGGAGGAACGTGTTGCTCAGCTTGAGTTTATTTTGGATCAGACCACCATGGAGCTCCAGTCTTCCCTGAAAATCAATGAGGAACTGGAGAAAACTGTAGAATGTGAGAGAGAGAGCTGGATGAGAAGGAAAAAGAAAGTGGAGGAAAATGTATTCAGCTTGAGGTCACTTTGGAACAGACCACCATGGAGCTCCAAGATACTCAGAATCACTGTGAGAAAGTAAAAAATAGTGCAGAGCAGGAGAGAGATCATTTGATCAGAGAGAAAGAGCGACTGGAGGACATGTTGCTCAGTTTGAGCCCACGTTGGATTTTGAGAAAAAACAAGAGGACGAAAGAGAAAACTAAACTTGACATAGAGGAGAGGAACAACTTACAGCTTCAGACCAACAGGGGCTCCAGGATACCCAGAATCTCTGTGAGGAAGAAAAGAAGACTTCAGAGAATAAAACAGATCATTATATGAGAGTCCGAGAGCGATGGAAGGAAAGTGTTGCTCAGCTGAGACAAGAAAACATTCAAAAGAAAACGAGAAATAGAAAAAAAGAAGAAGACAAGAGAAACAGAGCGTCTGAACACTTTTACTACAGCGAGACACAATAAACACTATTAAATAAATAAAGATTTTGAATTTCAATCATGTCTAATGTCTCTTCATCACAGAGAGCATTCAATGATGGCATTTTTTTCTTGAAGTCCACTTTAGTAAAGTCAGTGATGTTTGATGTCCTTAAAGAAAAGGAATTTGACAGAAACTGAAGTTGAGGTATTTTCTTGCAGCTTTAATGCTTTGTTCATTTTGAGCTCTGAAAGCAATATAGCTGACAGTTAATGTGGGGCAGAACCTGATTCACTTAAACATTTGTGTGTCTGTGTTTTACATTACAGTGGGGTCTAAGGTTCGGTTCCCAGCGTGTTGTTTCCTTACACTCTTTTATCCAGGGCCCAAAATCTTTCCACTCATCTCTCACACATTTAGAAAGTGATCTATGCAGAGCTAAACATCTCACCATGAATGGTGAACAACCTCATGCATATATTTCTCTATTCCCCCTCTTCTATTTGTTTCAATTTCTGAATGACCATACAATACAATACAATACAATACAATACAATACAATACAATACAATACAATACAATACAATACAATACAATACAATACAATACAATACAATACAAAAGTGTGAAGCCCCTACATTGATAATGCTCATATTGACATTGGTAACATTGCATTAATGTTATAATCTCTGATATCCATTTAGAGGGCACTCTCGTGCTGCATGTGGGTGTGTTTGCAGTGTGCAGAGTAAACGAGTAAAAAACGCTGTGCAGTCATGTCTCCGGTTCTTTCTGCGCATGCTCCGAACTTAATGGGATAATATGTGTTTTATAGCATAATGATGCAAACAACAGTATTTACATTCATCACATTACTGTGCTGGAAAACAATACAAATTAAATAAAAAAGAAGAAAAAGTGTAAAAGAAGAAAAGCGGGACAAAGACAGAGGTAATGCGATGTAATGAATGGCGATGATCATATAAATAAACTCAGTTTAGTAAAAGTTTGTAAACAAACTTTATATTGGTCCAGTTTTTAAAGTTTATTCTAAAAGTTATAAATAGTGTAATAAGTGGACAAGAAATATGAGTCAGTTCATGTCACACAGATTTATTAGTTTTTTTTTTTTATCTCAATTCAGTGTCATTACAAAATAGGTTTAAATTTGTAGAGATTTTATTTGGACAAACATATCGGACAAAAGAAATCAGCAACATATATTGGTCATCGTGTATCAGTCGACCTCTAGGTGTGAGTTTAAATGATATGCTCAGTTGTATGTATGAGATAATTGTAGTCTCTCTGCGTCTCTCAGAGAGACAGAGACTGTCTGGACGGTGAGACGCCACTAAGCGTTAATATTATAATAATTACACTGATCTATTAGAGACGCTTATCAGAAAAGTCCGAATCAAATCCACTCACAAGTGCAGCAGATTCATGTGATGTGAAATAATGTCCTAATGGCAGCAGCATTATACAGTCATATATATATTTCTATAAAAGAGCTCTGATACGGATTTCAGTCATTAAGAAGAACATCTTCAGAGAGGTTTTTCTCGTCCTGGTATCATAAGTGTAGATAAACATAGGTTGTGTTCAATTGACAGCCCTGATGAAGTCTGATGACCTGAAGAGGGTGGAGCTGAGACTTCAGACAGCAGACGGACTTCTGAGGAGGAACATCAGCACCACACGAGAGGTTAGAGGTCACCCAACCTGTAATTACTCCTGGAGGAATTAAGTGTGATTAGAGAGATAGCCATTTAAATGTGTGTGTGTGTGTGTGTGTGTGTGTGTGTGTGTGTGTGTGTGTGTGTGTGTATCAGGTGAGTATTAGGTGAGTGTACAGTTCAGTGAAGTGCTGATACACCTTCATGGCAGACTTCTGTCTTCAACACACTGTAACGCATTACTTTTAAAAATAAAGTAACTCTGTTACCGTTACCGTATGGTGCGTTACCTGTTACTTTTTTAAATGAATGAATTTGGGCTGAAGTGTAGACTACAGTCTAACTTGCTTACAGCAGCGACACATTGTAGGATTGGAGGATGAACCACTGTAAACACGAAGAAGACGCACTGTGGGCGTGTCTCAGTTTATTCAGGTCTGTGCAGCAGTAATGGCGAGTCGAGGCGAGAGCAAGACGAGTTTCTCAAAGTGGAAAAATGCTCATTATTTCACTTTAGTTGAGTATAAAGACAAAAATTTTTTAGTCTAATGTAAGCTGTGTCTTTCTGGTTTGAAGTCGTATCTACTGCGATAGCAACACCTCCAGAAGCTCCATGCCTGAGGAGCTAGAAGCTAGAAGCTAACCCGGTGTTCTGTTCTACATTGTTGATAGTTTTCATACTTCAGCTGTGAAAGGAACATGTTTAAAACTCAACACAACAGCTTTTATGATGCAGAAGCCACTTTAGTTTTTGATTGTGAATATATTATTCAGCTTGTTTTGTTCTTTATTTCAGAAATGCTTGTGATATATTCAGTTTGTGCTCTGACTTTAATAAAATAGTGTTTAAAAATGACTTTGTGTTTAAGTCAGTTTTGTGTTTGTAGACCATAACGCATAAAAGGGCATTAATGGGAACATTAAAGAAGGTTCTTTAAAAAGTAACTAAAAGTTAGTTTTAACAGTAACGCATTACTTTTTGAATGAATTAACTAGTAACTGTAACTCGTCACTATTTCTTAGTAACAGCACAACACTGGGCACGAGTTTGTCCATCTTTTATTCTCCAGACGTTCAACTGTAGTCCACGACACGTATATTTGGAATTAGACTTTGAGAAAACTCAGGTAAAATTTACTACATGACCCCCACATGAACCACAATAGACTTGTGCATATTTTCCTGTATTTTATTGTCTATTATGGTGTTGTTCTGGTTGTTGTTCTGATCTTTGGTGATCATGATGTACTAATATACTGCAGCACTTCATGTGTTACTGTCTTTTACAATCAACTGCATTAACATAAAGAACAGATCATTAGAAAGAACTTTTTTGTGTATGATATTGTGTATTCATGTATTATTTCGCATGGTAGTTGTACATTGCATCACTTTTCAAGCTACTATCTCTTATTATATGTTACGTTAACGACATAAACAACAACAGATTCATGTATCTTAAAAACTAAATTCTCATACGTGCATTACATTTACATTAATGTGTTTTTTCCTGAGCTCATCAGTGCAGTATGTTGCATCACTTTCATGCTGTCGTTATTATGATGTACAATATTAAAAACAAGATCTTTAAAGAAACTTATGCATGCATTACGTTACTGTGTTTGTTTGTTTGTGTTTGTTTCACACAAGGCTTTTAGAGGACGATGAGTGGACGTCTCGTCTGCGGCACTGGGGTTTGGCTCTGAAGCTGGAAACACACCCAAAGGTCTTTATTTGTACAGAGGGAGAAATGTCCAGTGCAGGTCCACGCCAGTCGAAACTTTCCGGTGGACCACAGAAACGTCTTTGTGGATTCCACCCTCCTAAAGTGTTCATTTCAGACTTTCAGGTGATCATCTCTTTCATGTCACGTCACTGTGGACCTGCACAACTATATTTGTGACCACACTCATGTGCTTTAAATGTCCTCTGCTGTGGGATGCAGAAATAATTGTTGCAATATTTATTTTTATTTACAAAATCTCAATAAAGTGATGTTTATGTAACAAAATGCACTGGAAGAAAGACAGACAGGCAAAAGTTCACCAAGCAGAGCTTCTTTATTTTCTTTCCTTTCACCCTCACGGTTCAGGACGCTTTCCTTCTTGACGTTCGCCGGTGGTCCCTCCCTCACGCTTTCTCTCTTTAGCGCCCGCCAGAGTTTCCTCATCACCTGCACAATTTTCTTTGCGTCCACAGAGTTCACTTTTCCGGCCGACGCGTCTTCCACCGGCGCCCGTCCGCTTATTTCCCCTTCAGCGACCTTCCGCTCGTCTCTCTGCTTGGTGTCTCTCCTGTTGGAGGTTCTCGTGTCTCTCCTCTTTATTGGCGTCACCAGACTGAAACAGAACACTGATTAATCTCATCAGCTGCAGGTGTTTCTTACTGCTCGTGCCGTCCGGCTCCGCCTCCACTCGCGCACCCCTGCTACAGTTTACATCCCTAATCATATAGAACAATATCTGCTTTATCAATTCCCATTTCTCATCCAGTGATCAAATAGTGGAAGCACTGAGATCAGTGTAAAAGACTTTGGTTTTTGCTCAAGTGTGTTAAAGTGTGTTATATTTATAGATCTTCATATCACTTCACTTCTGCCCTCAGACTCTCACTAGTGTACAGAGATGATTGTGGATTAAACATATTAATGTGTGAATGTTAGATTTTCAATGTTTCTTCTTATTTAAATCTGTAAAAAATACCAAGACTAAAAGGTAAATAAACCTGTGTTCCACACTCTTTATTGTTCTTTTACCAGGTCGTAAGTGTTCCACCTGCTGCAAGTGTTCCACCTGCTTTACTCCACTCCTACTGCTGTAGCGCCCCCTACCTCCACCACCACCATTATACAGCCTGCACTTTTATGTCATATCATCATCATTATGTTTAAGTTCATAATATACAATATGTGTCTTTACAGCCTGGTAGTCAAAGTCCATCTCCTTCAGCCAGTCCTTCAATCTGCATCCGTCCTTCATCTGCATCCGGTCCTGCTGTTTCTTCCAGTTCTGCTCATTTAATCATTTCTTGCTGGTGTTTGAGCGACTCATTTTACTGTTTATTTGTGTGGATTTACTATATTATAATCTATAGTTATTTATGATCAGGTTGTTGTTTTAATCCCAATTAGGGACTTTTTTAGCATTGTATTGATTATATCTATTGTTAAATACCCTTTATTAATATATACATAGTTTTGTAATATTTGTATTTTTGTGTGTTTGCATCTATTATAATTTATCATTTGACATTTTGTAGCATTTTCAGTAATTAAAAATACAATGTTTTATCGTTCATAAAACAGTGACTCTGTGAATTATTCTGTGACCCTGCTGAACCCTTTATCATCTTCATCATTATTATTATTATTATTATTATTATTATTATTATTAAGTAGAATATGAATAAACAAATGTCCTAAAACATGTCCCATAAAATAAACCCTTGTTAAAAATGTTAAAGGTTAAATAAGTACATTAAGAAAATAAATATACATTCATTTATGCCCCTTTATTGAAAAAATTATTTCAAATCATACAGATATTAATTAACATGATGACAAGTGATGTATTTTCATTCACATCATCAGTATTTTTGTGCACTATTGGGGATTTATAAACATCGATCTGACAAAAACCATAATGACGTTCTCCATACACCATTAGCCGAATGTCCATTTCTGCTCACTGCAACATTTCTGGAATATTATCGCTTTTTTATTCTTAATTTTTTAGTTAAATTTAGACTCAATAAATTTGTCCACACAGTGTAGATCAGGCGCAGGATGTAGAATCACTGAAAGCATTTTAAATGGATTCATTGGTCTGTTTTGTGTACATGCAGGATTCAGGACCATTTTTATTTTTATCTTATTGATAATTCAAGTTAGTTTTGTATTAAAATAATATTTATATAGTGTTTGTGATTTAAGTGTCTGTGATTCATTTGTCCAACTGGTCATGTGACCAGAGTGATACTGCAGAAAAGTTTCTATGACGTCATCATCAAATTCTAGTATCTCCTTGACAACCATCAACAAACACACAGAAGCAACAAAAGCAGCAGCAGCGACTGATAAACATTATAACTGTTCATCTACTACTGACTATTAGGTACCTGATAAGTAGCTTTGCTATATATATAGTTATTCTGAATACTTTTTACACTGTTTTGTGCTTTTTGTTAACCTTTATTTTTGTACTGAGAAATGTAGAAATGTAGGATCTTTTAAACCTGTATGTTTTACAATCTTTCAACATTTCAGAGTAGAAACTGATTGTAGTTCACTCATACTGATGTTTTTCTGTTTAAGACTGTAGGTTTGGTGTTTTTTCTCTTGTTTATAACTGACAGTTTGTTTGTTTGTTTGTTGTTTTTTTAGATAAAAATGAATTCGAGTATTTCAGCACTGTATGTTGGTGATCTGCACCATGAAGTGACAGAAAACATGCTGATGGAGAAATTCAGCTCTGTGGGCCACGTTCACTCCATCCGGATCTGCAGGAACTGGAACACCGGCGTTTCACTCAGTTACGCCTACGTCAACTTTTACCAGCAAGCCGATGGTAATTAAATCCTCATTAAACCCAATACACTATTTCTGCATTTATACCAGTTTATTGTCTACTTAATACTCCAGGAGGTATTTCTGTATTATTTTACTACTTTATTACGTGAATATGATCAGGTTTTGTGTCTTAAATAAAATTTGAGAGTGTTTTCTCCTCACCATCTTTCCCAGTCTTTTTTACTGAAATGAATGACCTGTAATGAATTTTGTTTCCTCAGCTGAGCGAGCGTTGGCAACACTTAATTGTGAGCTCCTTATGGGGACCCTTTGAGAGTCATGTGGTCTCAGAGGGATTCCACCATGAGGAAAAGTGGCATCGGGAACTTGTTCATCAAGAACTTGGACCTGGAGAGATTGACAGCATGGCCCTTTTTGACCTGTTCTCAGTCTTTGGGAAGATCCTGTCATGCAGGGTTTGTGCTTTAAACTGTTTGGATCTGAATAACATCTGTATAGCATGATTAGCATGTTTTCTACTAAAGTCCTGTATTAGATCTGTTGATATGAATTGTGTGTTGACATGACGTGTCTCTCCTGAAGGTTGTCCGTTACAAGACGGGGACAAAAGGATATGGATACGTCCAATTTGAGTCTCCAGAGGCGGCGAATTTGGCAAAAGAAACTCAATGGCAAACTTCTTAACGGCCATAAAGTGTAAGCTATTAATATAAAGTGTGGGTTTTGGTCATATGAGGGGATTTCAGTCAGTATCAGGGGTAATTTTCTGGTGTCGGCATAAAGACTAACAGCAGTTGTAAGAGCAGTGTCTTGTTGTGTTACAGCTCCATCCA